>JAOBAT010019124.1:2224-31995 GCA_026413305.1 Hydrozoanthus tunicans | reverse complement strand
GTATCAAACGCGGCAGAAAGGTCCAGCAGAACAAATATTACGCATTGCCCGTCATCAATAGAGCGAAGAATATCATTCGAACCAAGGCGGTTTCTGTGCTATGTCCCGTACGTAGTTATGCATATTTTTGTTTTTGTTTTCGACTCTGTTTTTATATTAGTTGATCTTCACACTTTAATTTGTATAAAATCAACCTAAAAGCCTTTTCTTAGCCATTTTACATACTTGTCAGTTTCACTGTTTACATATTTCCACATTTACAATTACACAATTCCGCTCTTTGTTTACTGAATTCCACTCTTTTACTTTTTGTTTATTTAATCATCATTATTTTATTTATTTCTAACGTTAATATATATTGTTTTCATTTCTTTACTCACACATTTTTTAAAAATCATTTCTACTATTCATTTATCGATTTCCACTAACTGTTTGTTTACTTCCACTGTTCATTTTTATATCTGTTTTCACTTTTTATCTAGCTAATTCAGCTATTTCTACTGTATGTTCAGCTTAACTGTATCCATGATTTTAAAAAAAAGTGTATGAGTAAAGAAATGAAATCAATATATATTAACGTTAGAAATAAATAAAATAATGATGAATAAATAAATAAATAAAAGTAAAATAGTGAAATTCAATAAACAAAGAGCGGAAATGTGTAATTGTAGCCCGCAACCTGGCAACTTCGTTCCTAGGGCTTTTTCCTTGGGTAGCAGTTGCAAAAAGCCTGGGAACGAGGTTGGTAACCAGACCCTTTTAGCAGAGAGAAGGCCTGTTCGCAGACTGCAGAAGAGAAGTGGCTCCTGGTCTACGTTTACTCATGTCATACTCACAGGTTTCAAATCAAAGATACAATAATGGAAGTACTAAAACTAAATTCGAAACAAGAGCATTTTATTGAGTTTCGATAACATTTAACATGTCCATCAAATCTTAATACAAGATTCAAAATACATCAGAAGTATCCAGTTTCTGTTTTTTGCGCACTTGGTTCTTTCTTGAGTCCTCATCATTACTTGTTATTGTCCACTCGACTAGGACGGTCTTGGGTGTACAGTACATCTTTACAGAAACCCGTCACCATGTAGCACAAATTCCTTGTTGCCTTGTGTCTCTGTATAAAAATTGTACATTGATCAACAATTAGCTCTTTTAAATCTTTTAATGTTTGTGTTAACCATTTCATGCCCAAATACGCCAAATAGCCCAATACTGCTAAGTTCGAATTCTCTCAACTAGAACTCATACTTTTCTTTTTACCAGTATAGGGAAGTTTGGTTTATAAATATGGTATTTTTCCATGTTTTATCGGTTCCCATTTCTCGTTACAAAATGACCTGTTTTTATGAGATATGTAAGGAAAAGTTTTAATTGATAAACTGGCGCTTGGGCTGAAAGACTTGAAGTCAAGTAAAGCTTACTTTTTAAATATTTAGATGGAAAGTAGAACCCTTTATGAATAGTAATTTTCGAAAATAATTTTCTTTCTGTGCTTGAAGCGTGCAGTGCTAACGTAGCAGGAGGCATATGACGCAGCATGAGGCGTAAGGCAGGGACAATCTTTTTTATCTCACAACATCGGGTTCTGGCTATAGTAGTCACATTGTTATAACTTTAATCAATAAAGTATTCCCTTGATATTGTTTGAAACAAAAACTTTATCCTTTTAAATAGAAATGAATCTTTTTAAACAAAACACACACAACCCACTGACGCTACGTCAGAGGTTTCCAGTCAATGCAAAAGGCGGCTTTATATATCAGATTTGACGTGATGGCTATACTATTATTGATCATAATATTGTGAAGACGAAGGAAACGATCTGCAGGAACGCGCGCTATTCAGTGGAAAAAAATTGGATTTGAAAGGAGATTTTCTTGGAGTTGTTCAGAATCTAGAGAAAGAACTTTTAGCTTAAAAAAGAGATTATTTCAGGAGGTTTTAAAGTTGACATCTGGCTTTTTAATTATTGGGTTACTTCATGAATCGAATACTGATCGATATCGCACGAGATTGTCATCGTCTGTATTAGACAAAAGAGTTACTTTTATTTTCCACTAACGATGCTGTCTACGTGCCTGCCATATTTGTTCGAAAATATCTCATCACGTGATTATCAAAATTGGTTTATCATTGGTAGTTGCGAATATTCACCCCACACTCGTTCGGGAAAAAGCAATTACTTGCGATTTCGTGCAACAAATATCAAACAGGTTTAGTCCATGCAATTTTTTATTTCATTCAAAAAAAATTGCGTCGCAGGCACATGATTACCGCATACAATGACATAAAGATTTGATTGGATGCAGTTTTTGGGGTGCGTTCGTTTGGGCCTATTCTGGAATAGGAATACATGGAAACTTCGTCCAATTGGTATGGCTGATTTTTCTTGCGAAGTTACGAATAAAACATTTATCAATGATAATACTCTTTTGAGTTTAGAATTTCGATTAGATATATTTCATCGCCCTGACAACCCGGAAGAAATTGCAACAGTTTTTTCTTAATTGGAATGGTTGTAATAGAACAATATATATAGATTGAAGTGAGGCCTTACCACTGGAAGGGGTTATAATCCAAAGTTCACTGATCTACAGTATAAACAAAGAGCCCCATAAACTCACACAAAGGACTGACTTCGGTGGTATTCGAACCCAGGACCTACGAAACAAATCTACGCCGCTCTAACCAACTGAGCTACGGAGCCAGCTGGGAGTTTGGTCATTGGATTTAGGGATAGTACAGCTCAGTTGGAATAGGCCAAAAGGCCCTTTGAAATCTGCCACCAAAAAGTGATGCTATTGTTAATTTGAAAACAGTGCTCATATTCCATTTCTACGTACAATCTTAATTTGTTTAGGAATAAACAACTTCGAATGTTTTCATAGAGAAAAATTCCACTTGTGAAAACCTTCTTGCAAAATGCAAAAATTAAAGGGTAGAAGTATTTGCTTATACAAAATGAATCAGGAACCGTGACTAGTCGTTTTCTTGATTGGCGACTTACAAACTGATTAGAAGTGCCGCATGTTCACTCAGGGTCCCAAAATAAATAAGGAGAAGGTCCATATTATCTTTTACAGGAAAGAAAAAAATACTACATTTCATTGCTGGCTGGTATGTTTAAGTTTTGAAAGTAATATGAAAAAGAAATATAGAGGTATGAATGTAAGGAAATGTCTTAAGGCCTAAATAAACCTAAGTTAGTTTTCGAATTAGGTCCCTCTTCGAGACGTTAAACCATAGGTACCGGATGGCAGACCTCGAAGGGGACCTCGTGTCCTATTGTTTGTTCTCCCGTGACTCCCTGAGTCAAAACGGTATAAAGAAGCAAAGCAAAAACAAAAATAAAATGATTTCTTTTTTTAATGAAATATAGGTAGCAATCCAGCAGAACAAAGGTTAAATTTAGTTGAAAAATACAAGTCTATTCTACTGCTTGACATTTATTTTATTTACTATTTGATACTTTACACTTACTAGGTAATCTTGTGTAAAGTGTATTATGTTATTCAAACAAGCTAACGATTAAACAAGAAAAAAAAGCAAAGAATTAGCAAAGAGGTAAACCACAACAAAGTAAACAATCGAAGAAAAATTAAAAACGAAAGCAGCCCAAGAAGTAACCAAGCAAACTTGTTGCGGATGCCTTTGATCGCTATACTTATCTTAGCTAAAATCTATTAATGGAATTGACTGACGTATTATCCTCAAAATACAAAAATTTCCATACTATACCATCAATCAAACTTTGACCCAATCCATTGTGTTTATACATACATACATACATACATACATACACACACATACCTACATTCAGTATACAAGAAAACATATACATACATATTCAAGTAAAACACGCAAAATCATATGCGGAAGAGGCCTCGATACTTATTGTAAGTAGAGCTTGTTAATACATAAATACACAAAAACTAAAGATGCATATATGAAAATCATTCATACTTACATTCCTATAAACGTACATAAACACCTACACTCGACATGCTAGAGATGAAAGTTGTGACAAGAATCTGGTAACAGTTGTTTGGAAATTTTCCTTCTGAAAAAGTTGTTGGCTGTAGACATACCCATAGTGCCTAGCGAATCTTACATCGCTAAAAGAAGCTCAGGGAAGGTAACACTTAGTATGTCGAACTTGATGCTTAAGGTTCTTTCTTTGCGTTTGTATGGCCAATTTTAGACGTTTATGCGCTAGGATTTATGGGTAAATCTTTAGGTCGCCATCTTTAATTTAGCGTACTCTTGGATTGAAAAATGACATCTGCGCAAGAATTTGACCTACACTTTACAATGAGTAAATACCATTATTTTAAAGCTTAACACTTTGCTTTTCTAAATGTCATCAAATATTCTTGATTTGAAACTTTATAACAACATTTTCGACTAAAATTGCCCCTTTCAGATTGATTTTTTTTTCTGTTTTTCAACAAAAGCAACTTTATTTGCGTTTATCAAAGAGTTTAAAAACAATGAAACGTTTGCTCATTTATCGTGTAACATATCAAAAGATAAAATATAAAAGCAAGACCGAAGATAAACATCTGGGAAATCTAAATATGATATTTTCAAAAATTTTAACGGAATATTTCGATGCTTAATCACATCATTCTCAACCACAAAATACAGCAACGATGCGGTCACTTAAAATACGTATAAACCGAAATAATTACAAAGCATTGTGCGAGTTAAAATAGTTGTAGTTCTTTTGAGGCTTTTAAACATTGGTTGATTGTCAACAGAACATAAGCTTTTGTAAATTCCAAGTAGAAGTCAATGAAAATTACGGGTAGAAACATCGGAAGACATTTCGGTGTCTTCATGACACTATTGTCAAGTCGATAACTTTTACAAGTAGAAGTAGTCAAATTTATTCTCACCGGCATTCTCCAGCAAAGGCCAATACGTATACTACTCCACTAGCACCTCATTCTCAGGCTGGGTTAACTTTCGTTTATCATCACATAAGTTGTTACTATTGTTGCTAAATTTCTTTGGTACAAAAGCTAAGTAAAGTCATCGAACAAATTGTGAGCTGCATGACGTTTGAGGGCAAACCCCTCTACTCAGTGTTGCATATCTTTCCCCTACGTGAGTTCGTTCGCTGTGATCAATAAACTAAAAAAGAAGACTCTTTTCGTTTTTGCATTTAAGCTGAGAGGTTACAGAGAATATAAAGAAAAGCACTTTGGATTTTAGCAGCGAATAGAAAGTATCGAAAAATCAAGTCGACTTTTTAACTAAAAAATGATTCTATATGCGAGACTTATTCAACTCGAGCAAAACTATGTACTCGTGCTGTTAAATCGTTTATTTCCCCGGAGCTAGAATTCATCAAGAAGTGTTACACTAACCGGCGTCCGTGATCGTTTTCCATTCTTTATTTGTCCCCACGTGTGAAGCGCGGCATCGGTGTATCGGGAAAGCATCATTGAAGTGCATATGAGCAGTAAAAAGACTGTTGTTTCAACGTTCATTATCGATTTGTTTAGGAATAGTTTGCCTGAGGTATCTGCCGTTTACGGCGGTTGGGATTATCTTTATGCTTCTCCAACACAAAATCTGTCTCATTATTTATGTGTGCACACTACGGAAACATCACGCGATAGTATCTAATAATTTAGATATCCGTTTCTCTGTTTTCAGTTTTAAGCGATAGCACACAGCGACTCCATGCCGCCTATTTGTTTAATGTTAATTTCACAATTGTAGCTACTGTTAAAGCCGCGGAACACATTTTCATTTAACTCGAGCCTTATCTGTAAGAAAAATTCATCTCTACTCGAGTTTATGTCAAAATACACTTTTAAACGACCAATCTAGTCAATTTTCCGAAAGATTTGAAAGTTGTTTGTTGGAGAAAAGAACTGGTTTTTGGGTTTACTTTCGTGCTTGTGGTTCTTCGATGCTAGGAGTGTTTGTGTATTTCTTTGTGTGAGATGCTTGGACCCCACGCCTTTTGGGGTGCGTAAGCAAGTGAATTAAAAACTTTTAACTTAACTCCTTGCTGAGTATTATTTTTAGATTTTAGAGGTTTTATTCAAAACTGACTGAAATAATCTTTGACAAAGGGCCAAGGAAACAACAAGATAAAGCAAAATGACACGAGATTTTCATTTGTAGAAAGTATTCTCGAAAGTCTTGAAATCTTCCCTTGCAAGTTAAGAGTGTTTCGTAATCAATGGCTGGCTAAGTCGAGTAAAAGAAATACTTTATGATAGAAAAATACTATCTTAGAGAGAAACCCCTATTGGAATAAATTGTAAGTAAGCATATAATACTTTGCTTGTAAAACGAACACCCAAGCTCTATAAATTAGTAGGTATAAGGAAAACCGTACTGTACCAAAACTAAAATCATCGAGTTAAAACCCAAATGATAAAAGGAAAAACAAATCGTTTTTGTTGATCCATTATTAAAAAAAAAGGGTCAAGAGTTCTCCAAACGGGTATTTTTGAATATATAGGCACATTTTATTGAAACCTGTAGGCGATCTAAAATTCTAAAATCGAGATTTTTGCTGTAATAAAACTGAAAACCGAGTTTTGTAAATGAAAATGACTAAAATTGCATTCGAGTTTGATATTACTACCGACTCAATTTTTTTAAAATATAAAAACAATGTTTAGTTTAATGAAATCGCTTCTGTTATATCATGAATAGTTTGCCGGTCTTTCCTTTGATTTTGATCGGATTTAGATAGAAATTGTTTCATTAAATTTTAGCAGACAGAAGATACGTGCCGTTAAGTGGGAGTCTTTACGTGGGAATTGGCCGCTTTTTTAATGAACAAACAGCGATGTACATATCTTAAATGAAAACTCAGGCATGAATACATTTACCTGCACGGCATACAGTTTAATTGGTTAACGTTCAAAATGTATGACAATACATCTTTTAAGAACACTTTAAAGCTATTTTTGTGCAAGTCCAGCTTACAATTTTGTTTTCTATTTTATAGCGGGAACAAACTTTTTCATTTGCATTTGAATTTCTTGTCGTTTACCAACTTTAAAGATGTAATTACAGAGGGACGATATAAAAGAGCATATCGTCTTTATTTTATGTGATGTTCAATTTGATTTTAAAGATAAAATGAGTGGGAACTTTTTGTCTTAAACAAACCGTACTTCACTTGGATGATTGCTTGATTAAAAAAAACTTTATTAAGGTTAATAAAATAGATTATAGATGATACTTTCCGTCTTAAAACGCTTTCCAAAAAACACGGAGACGACAAAATGTGGCTTTTCGGTTTTTAATGGTATACATAATATAAAATATGTGTCTTTCAGAATTTGCCGAATTGAAATCCATTGGAGTGCTCTTTAAAAAAAGCCTCGAAGAATTTAAACGAAACTCACAAGCTCTCATGTTAAAACTATAGAAAAATAGTGAATTTTGTATCATTTCTACGAAAAAAAGTCAATTATTTCATCTCAATGTTTTGGTAAATACTAAAACAAAGTTCTGTCCACCTAAGGGACGATACCTAGCCCATATACCTCGACTCACGTCTCGGATTGTATCCACCACTATTAAAACCTCCCCTACGAGGGATAGTTGTTCGATATGGGAAGTGTATCGTCACAACATCTCAAACGTTAGCCATTTGTCAGAGTACTACGCATGCGCTGACAGCTTGTTCGTAACGAGCTGAGCCTTTAAAAAAAACTAGCTGTCTAACTAAGCTTGCCACCGAAGTTAGCCGAGGCTTATTTGGCTATTAATTAAGCCGCAATATACAATTAACAAGTTATATGACCTCTTTTTCTCTTGAAACCGGATACTTGACTCATTTGGCTCTCCGTTGAAGCTTGAAGTTGTTGTTTGGAAGTTTTTGTTTTATTTTTGTTTTCAAATTTGAGAGTTGATTTTTACTATATAGTTCCATTCTTAGAAAAAACGTGTTGGTTTCTCGACACATTGTTTTTTTCTCTAGAACATAGAGAGCAAAATTGATTGGCATTTTTTCTTAACTCAGGGCAAAATTACTTGGCGCTGATAGGCCGTTGGTGTATACCTCGAAGATTTTCCGAATATTTTTAAAACCGTAAAAAGATGCCAAAGAAACGCTTTTAAACCGACTTTCCAAATATTTCCAGAGATTTCAAAAAATTTTCAACCCGAACTAATTTGAGGTGAATAGAATTTGTTAAAACAACGCTTCCTCGTGTCAGTACCGCGGGAAATGAAGAATTATGCCCTCGAAAGGGTTCGATATCAAAAACAAGTAATCGCATGATTCCTCCTATTTCACTAGTGTTTTCAGTTCATATCAAATTTAAAAAATTTTAAAACCCTAAGTTTTACTCGGACCGATGCGATAACTTAGATACAAACTAGGAAAATGGTAAAAGAATCGAGGGGCGCTAAGAAACGTACCAGACCAAAACTTGTTTTCTCTAAGCTTGAAAGTGCTCGCTTCCGGCCATACTGTCCGCCGGCATGATGTACCAACCCAAGGCCTATAACTTCTTGAACGCCTACAAACACCACAAAAAATATGACTGAAGTTTGCACCAACGAGCAGGTCTTTGCCATTTTATAAACTTTTGCAGGCTCTTCACTACAATATGGGTGCAGAACCAGAAACACTAACTAAAGTATTTCGTATGGTTTTATTTACTCGTAAATCCGTTAATTATCGTGTAGCATTTTAGTAGATATGTGAAGCGAAAATCATTAAACAGCTCAAAACAACACACAAAACAGCTTTTACTAAATGTAACAGTTAATCTCTAGCTTTCATTTGCAATCGTATTGCGAGAGTACCAAAGACTAATCAAAACAGGAACTCACTCGAAAATACAAGCCTTTTAAACATTGCTCTCAGGTTAATGGATGTCGTATTTTCTAGCTTAGACAATAAATTTGTTTAAAACTTGATTTTGTATCCCGTCGGACCTGCTGCGCCTTAAAAGGAAACTCTTTACTTCTTCAACAGTTGCTGGTAACGAAAATAACTTGTTTAATCGAAACCCTTGTTTTTGAAGCAAAACATGCCCTCAGGTGAGCGAAACATCCGAAAGCTTTCACGTTACCATGAATCAAAATATGGTACAAACTGTTTCTACCAAAGTGTCCAACTGGCTTCTCTCCAGGAACGCATTTGGGTTAAACTTTCTAGAAAAATAATTCACATTGGCACACTGAGACGCAAACAAAAATAAGTAAGCGGCTAAAGTACATTCACATAGGTAAATAAATGCGTTTTATATGTTATATATTAATTTAGATATCGATCTTAGAAACGTTTTACGTTTTTTTAGATCGATGTGTAACCTACAGATTAGTAAGAAGGAAAAATTTGAAGCTTTGCAGCTTTGTTAAAGCTGGAGCAATAAGCTCTCTTTTTAAGGGTATTTTTTTATTAGCGTTGAAGTTAAAGTAAAAAAGAAGTCAACAGCACGCTTTTTTTGTACTGAATTTTGCCAAAAATTAGGGCGGAATTTAAAGACTGGGAAAATTAAGAGGTCTTTGAAAAAATAATAATTTAAGATTCTAGGTTTTTTAGACAGGGTGTTGATACAGACTGGCATTTCGAAAGCTTTAGGAACTTTCGTTATATTAATTTTCTTTGCAACCATTTTCTCTCAAACTGTAAAGGTAAAAGATCTCGCAGTAGCAAACCACATTTTTTCCATTTTCTCTTTAAACTTTGCTAGTTATCTTGAAATCCTACAAGATTATACAAACTTTTTCATATTGGATCCTAAAAGACTGAATTAATTCCATTTCGAATAACAAATTTTGCTTTTCATCTTCTAAAACTTCATTAGTTGTATATGATCAATTATGTTTAGCAAATGCAAAACTGGGGATTCTATGGAAATGATAGGGATCTTTAAGCTATAGACAAAATGGCAAAACAGATGAGAGCTCAGAGCTTCTAATAAAACCCAAAAAGAAATCCGTCTCTTTTATCATTTAAAATGTCTTTTTTTTGCATAATCACTCTCTTCTTTTATTATTGATAAAAAAGAGCCTTTGAACTGAAAGTAAAATATAGATAAGTGACTTATTGCAACATATCGGCATTTGAGCGGATCAGTTGGCGGTTAGAGTTGAAATCTTTTTTATCTCTAATAACACTGAAAAAATATTATTAGTTTATCTTTTTAGAATGTGATTATTCTCGCGTATTATGGCCTATTAAAAACCATTTTGGAAGCTCTCATTTCTAGTAACAATAAATATAAATTAAGCCATCAAATTATTTGAGTATAATAACTGAAAAACAGAAAATTAAGTTCTTACTGCGTTCATCTCAATGTTGCGCTGAAACGCGCCTTTTACCGCTGTTTTCGTCAATCGCAGCTCAGCAGTTAATCTTCAGATATGAGCTAAGCCCTACATTTAAAAAACAATATGAACACACTTTAAAGTCGAACACCTAAGGTAGAGCCACACAGTGGTGAAAGTTCTGAAAGCGACCAACACGATGCAGAGGAAGCTAGCTTTACTTCTTTTGTTTCTGGCAGTAATGTTTTTAAACGAAGGAGAGGCGTTCTACTACACTTATGGAAGGAAAAGAAGCAACCCGCAGGTTTGCGAAACAAATATGTTTTTTATCGACACGTTTTACACTGAAATGCTAACTTCAAATTCTCTTAATATAAGTGTTACTGTTCCACAAGTGTACCGTTTGTCAAACACATTTTACAACTAAGTCCTTTATTGTACACAAGATTTCGTGTTAGGATTGAAGATCTCCGGCAAAGTTTGAGGATGTTGTAGAATGTGATACGTGACATATTTGTATGCAACAATAAAAAATGTCCAGCGTCGAATAAAGGGCAGGATAGCTCTTCATAGTCATCAGTCCGGGCAGGAGAATGGATACCTTTTGTAAGGCATTATGTTTTTCTTTTTCAGAGCAACAAGTTGCTAATCAAAGGCGCTAATATTGAAAGGTACCGCTCCTTCTGTCAAAAGCTTGCCAAGTTGGAAAAGATGGTTAAGAATAACATCAGGGAAGAAGATATAAAAAGACTTTGACGTCATTTAAAGATGGAAGACGCTGTGTCAGCTTAAAATAACGGAAGATACTAACAAACTATCGATGGCACATAAATGTAAAAATAGAACGTGTGTCTGTAAAGTAAACTCGATCTTTCCTTCCCATGACTAGATTCTGTACACTACGTGAATCTTGTCTACATCGAAAGAAAGCTAATAAAAGAATTACTTACTCAAATAATTGTGGCTGAGTCATCTTTAATTCATGTATTGTTTCCTAGATTTGATCTACATTGTTTAGAGCATTAAGTTTTTATGGTACATTAACTGACTTTCCACTAAGACGTAATCATATGAAACTATTTTCAATTTATTTGGAAAATCCAATCTGTTTATAACTTTTTAAGGTAAAATTTGAGCGTGAAAGAACTTAGTCTAGTTGAAGCGATGATGGTATATGGATGTATTACCAGTTTCGTTTTAATAAACGTCAAGAAAAGATTTGGTTTTGAAGTTAAAAGAAATCGATCAATCGGCTTGATAATCCCAACGATCAGAGTGGGTTGAACAATCAAAAAATGAAATTGAAATTACAAGCTAAAAATGCAAAATTTTCTTCTTTGCTTCAATTAGGGGGCTTGATTCTTTTCCCTATACTCATTATTTGCCCAAGAATGCCCTACCTTTATTTATCTCTAAAATTTCCAACTTCCATTAGAATCCATTCTCTCACAAACGTGCCCATTAAGTTTCAAGATCGATAAGTTACCAAAAGAAAATACAGATTATAACAAATATTAATTTTTCAAAAATATGAGTTCTAACTTATGACCGTATACTTATCTGAATAGTATTTATGACTTTGCATAGTTATTGAGAAAGCCGGTGCACTCTAAAAAGTTCGAACTCTACATGATTTTTGTTTTTGAATTTGATTCTTTTTGAGACAATCTGCACGAAAGAGTGATTGTTCATTTCGTAGTTCAAGAAAACGGACAATGACTCCGAAGTTCCCTAGGAAAGCTTATTGTTTAGGGGTTTCCTAGCAAGGTAAAGCATTTTTGCCCAAAGTTAAGATATAATGCATGTAATTCCAGATACCCTTTACTATTAGACACAATTTTTCAGCAATAACGGCCATTTAAGGTAAAACATGTGGCATATGCATTTCAAAGTAAGAATGATTTACTAGTATTGGCTTTCACATACTGTGACAATTTCCGTGTGGGGAGGAACATTTAGTTTGTTAGCCCAAACTGATAGAAACAACTAGCGTTCTTGAAAAAAACATTTGAGATATTGGTACAAAAATGTTATAGAATAACTTTTTAGATTTTTTGTCGAATTTATATTCGTGTGCGTTTCACCCTCCGGTGGCCATCTTTGTGTTCTCCCTGCAGTCACTGGACTACGGGAATTTATAAGAAATTGTCAAAGTTGCTATTTTTAATGCACACACACACAACCATTTTTACATAAGTAACTAGAATTAAGATCAATAAATGTACACTATATATGGAAACTCTCGCAGCCGTCTAAATTGAATGTTGTTTTCTTCGTATGGAAATGAACTTTGCTTTACAATTTTGCTAAACTTTTCTATTTTAGCGATCCAGGCGTGGTTTAACATTAAGTGCGTACTTTTTCGGGGAGAACCACGCAAATGTATTCTACCATATAAAAAGCAAACAATCCTGTCTGGTGTCTCTCATCAAGCACTGAATGCTTCAACTTAAAACAAGTAATGTTTCGTTCAGCTTTGCTTGTGGGAATTGTGCTTGCGTCTGCAGTTTTGAAGGATGCGAGTCCGTTTTTACCGCATACTAACAACTTTGGAAAACGCTTTTTACACAAGGTGAGCCTCCTTATAATCTTATTTGAAATACCTACGGCCATCCGTGAGCTTATTCAAAAATCATTTATTGTGTTCAACACCCACAACAACCCGTTCAGGTACTAGTAGCTTTTGTTAATCTAGTTGTTTCAAAATGTTCCAATGCGCATCTTCCTAGAAGTTGATTGTCATTGATCTTTAAAGAAAAAAAACGTTTTGTTTTTCCGGTTTTTGTTTGCCTGACACAAAAGCGCTTTCTACAGCTTTTGTTTTGTTTTTAAGCCTATGTTAAGGTTTCTGGACTACCGTTTCTAAACATTTTAGTGACAAATGAGAGTTTCGTCGTTATATAGATTTAAGCTGAGTTCAAGATCCGGTTAATCTGCATTACAACGTACAAGTCCATTGAAGCCTTCCATAGAACCTTTTTTCGTTTTGTTTCAGCTCTGTAGGATCAACTAACAAAAATAGAATTTGAAAGCTTCCCGAAAAGAAATTGACTTCCTTATAGAAAGCAAAATCAGAAAACTAAAGAGCGGAGTTAGATAAACAGGTTTGAAGATTAGAGGGAGGCAAGCCAACCGAGACTTAAATCGCCAGGAGACAAACAAACCTGTACAAAGTTCAAATCAATTTTTGTCTACAAAAAATTTCATTTTTCTTAATTTAAATTCTGTATGCCTAATAAAGCAGCCAAGTAATTTACAAGATGTGAAATTGACCAGAATTCCCAAAATTCCACTTAAGATGTTTGTTGGAATTAAACCTTTGTCAGGTAATGTAGCAACACGGTCGAACATAAACGAACAACAAAAAAATGAAAACCAAAAATTGCATTTCAGTTTTGATTGAAATTCTGTATCGGCTAGCAAAACAACCAAGTCTTATTTTTGCACAAGGAGAGGCCGTTTGTCTATAAAACTTGTGAAGAAGACTTACACGTTTTTTTTAATCAAATAACGAGGCTCAAATTGGCCAAAATTTAAGAACAACTTAAGAACGAGCTGAGGCTTGGGGCTCGATTGAGCAATTTCAGCTTTACAAAAATAGATTCGCAAGTTTTTTTTCTTTTAATCATTATCATTAATTGCTTCAAAGTTAAACACTACCCTGAAGGTTGTTCCTTAAAATCGTTGTAAACATGCATACAGCATACTGTATTTTCATAGGGTAATAGGCAAGCTTTTGTAGTAAAAGAATGATCAACAAAAAAACCGAAAAACTTCGTTTTAAAAACACTGTTTCTGTTAATTATTATAACATCCAGAGTAAATATATTGCAGTATCTTAAACTTAATTTTTTTTTTTTCGATTTAAAACACACTAAGAAATAAGAACAAATTGACAACAATTGAGGCTCAAATCGCCAAAAATTTAAGAACAATGAGCCTCGGCCAAATTTACTGGTTCTTATAAAAAAAAAAAAAAGCGTGTAAGATACAAAAGAAGGGTTTTTCAATTGGTGCTGTGTTTTGTTCTTTATGTTGGTATAGTCTTTTACTTTTACATCTAATATTTTTGTTAAGTCTTCAATCTCCCATGCATTGTCACTCAGGTTCGTCGGTTAAGTAGAAAGTACCTTTCGCCTCTCCGGTCGGTATAGAAGCTAGTAAATAATATTCTTTGGTTTCCTTAGTCCTTTTTGCCCTGTCCGGCAAGCCTTGTCCATATTTGCTTCATAACCGATCACGTTGTACAAAAAAAATTTTCCTCATCCGTCCCTATGACGATACCAGTCTCCGGCTCGATGGCCACCCTGTTTAACTAATCATTTGAATTAAGTTTCATTCATTTTTGATCATTCATGGAACCTTACACACCACAGAAGTTTGTATAAGCTATACTTTTGTAGATTTAGAACGGTCCAAACGACTAAGTATAACTTTAGTTCAAACTTTAAGGCATAACAATTTTTAAGACAAAATCATTTAAAAAACCCCTCTCTAAGAGCAAGACATACAAAAAACGGAGATATTGTTTTTTTATTAGGGTGATTGAAACTAGTAACTGCAACAGGGGGGGAATTGGGGGGGGGGACTGAGAATTAGTGTAATCGAAGTGAAGTCACACCTGCAATCAAGTTTACAAGGAATCAGAAAAAGAATACAAAACAATCTAAAAAAAGAATGGCCAAAATAACATTCTAAGTGAGATCTGAGTTGCTTTCAGCTGCTTCTTGTTGTTGTTTTTTCCGAGTGACCTCCTTATTGCATTCGATTATTTCTTAATGTGAAAAAGCACGATAAGGTATGGTAAATAGCCCAAAAAGGCACGAAGCATCGAGTTGGCTATAAATCGTCTCACATCCAACAAACGCGAAAGGAATTTTTGTTTTATTAAACCTATCAATATTTGAAAATGAAAAGCTAATACAAAACCAAATTTCAGCTTTGCAACACTGCACAGTCAGTTTCCAAATATGGTCAATGTGGTATATTAGCTGATATTACCGAGGTTGAGCGAGCCAATCAGAAATCGCTATAAAAAAGAAAACAGTATGTTGACAGAAACTGAAATCAAAACTTTTCCTTCCAACCTCACACGTATTATGAAAAGCTCTTAAAGAAACTAAACAGATGAAAGTCCCTTGATTTACGGGTATGTCGTTGAATGCATCACATAGTTTTCCACTAAATAGAAGTTAGAGCTAAACGAGAGTTGCTATTTATTGTACCCAGCGGCTGGGAAAGACCAAAGCATGATCCGCCACGCTCTACCTTTGGCGATTGCTTTTTCCCTTCGGGCATCCATGTCATTGTAGGGTTGCAACCGTTTCTTTTATCTTAATTGTCTGAAGATAACATTGTGGCCGATCATCTTCCGCATCAGCGTTGCTATGCCTCCTTGCTTAAAATATTCGCGACTGCTTCCTTCAGCAGCTCTCGGGTCGTAGCATGATCCTTCCATCCTGTTTTAAGGATTCTCTTGAGACACTTTTAACTATGAAACACATCGGATCGCTTGTCATCTCCCTTATCCATTTTCCACATTTCACCCCGTAAAGCAAGACAGAAACTACCACGGTTTGAGCTTTGTTCTTTTGTTGATGCTGTTTGAGTTCCAAATTCTTTCGAGTTTGACAAATGCGCCCCTTGCTTTGGAAAGTTTGTTCTTAAGATCCTCTATTCCTTTTCCTTCTTTACAATGTGTTTAGCTCCAGAAAAACCGTATGTCCATGTCCCGGCATTTGAGGTCCAACGCAATGTTGTATAGTTATGATATTTGAAGGACGCCCTTGCGCCCTTTAGAACCTGTTTTTTAGCATACGCAAAACATGTATCACAGTCAGTGGAGTAAAAAGGCTTGTTTTTCTAGGATGAAAAATATTAGCATGATATTGAAGGATGTTGAAGAAAACGAGTTATTTTTAAATAGAGAGAGTAATTTTCATTGCGTAAGATATGGGCTGCTTGAGCGGAGCATCATTATTCAGAAGAAATGGAAACCGACCATTGAGTTGTGATTGACTGTATCGGCGCCATTTCTTTGGACGGCGCGCCTCGACAGAGTTGGTTTTACTTTGATATTTATCTGTTTTTAACAGAGTCTCATTTTCAAGAAAAAGAAATCTCAAACTTAAGAGGCGTTTAACGGAGAGAATAGGATGCCAAAAGGAAGATGGGTAAAAGAGGACTATCAGAGTAAAAAATGCTAAGGATATATGTGAAAGAAAAAGACAATTTAAACAAAGAAATGTTTCCGATTAACAGCGAGAAGCTATGCAAGAAAGACTAAGAAATGAACATAGATATACTATTAACAGAATAAGACAGGCATAGGACAAGGAAGGACAAGTTAAGAGTGTCGAGAAAGATAAAAAGTATATATAAAATTTTTTATAAAACGTCCGAAAATATATATCCTTAAGTTTTAATAAGCATTCTTTGCTTTCGTTAAAATGCAAGGACATTTTTAAAACTCGATTTCTATATTCTGCGGCAAATGCCTAAAATGTTCTCTTTAAAAAACTTTGCTTTATGCTTCTTTTGCTATTTTTCGTATTATAACCTAGAACATCTGCTCAACAATAAAAGGGCAACACAAATGAGGCCTAAGAACTTTTTTTGTATTATTCTTGTGACTCAATGACTTTGGTGTATTCTCTTCACAGGCACGTTTGGACGAAGATGGCACAAAAAGTGGGTGTACCTTCAACTTGATTTGCAGATTAATCTCAAGAAACACACAAGAACGAAAGGTTAATCTAATGCAGCAACTAGAAAGATGCAGAAGATCGTGCGAAGTGGAGATAAAAAGAAACTTAGTTTCCCCAACTGAGAAAGAATCTGGTATAAATGTTCGACTGAAATAGAGTACACCAAGGATGTATTTCCAACGGCTTTCAAGATAAAAGAATCAACAGTTTTAATCTCAGATTGAGTTTCATTATTGCTTCTGAAAGACAAAACAGGACCAACCTATTAGAGACAACTGACAGTTAAGAGCAGTTTTTTTCTTCTATAGTAATAACTTGTACACACTTGAATCGAACAGCTGTAGTTAATAGCTAAAAGCAAGCAATTTCTGAAACCTTTTAAGTTACTAAATTAATCAGAAATCATTTACCTATTTTAAAATGTATTCTCTTAGTGTAAACACAAATTAATATATGAAACATACATGGCGGGAAATTGTAAGGTATAAAAATTATGGTTGCTTTCTCAGAATAAAACCAAACTTCCGATTGTTTATCATGTGTATTAAGCTTTTATCGTTTAATACTTTTGATTAAAATTCGTTTTTATCTGGGAGGACTGTTGATTGATGTTACGTAAGCAAACCTGAAAATAATGGCTTTGTGCCTTTATTTTTTTTCAAGCTGTGTACATGTTTTACCAACCAGCAATTGGTGTTATATTTAGTAAAAATAACCAATTTATTAACATGCATATAAAACGCAATCTGATTGGACGAGAGCTTCTTTGTTAATCCTAAACAATGCAACTACAATTCAAAACAGTGCAGTTACATTTGTATTTGCACGGGTTGTAAACAAACAAAATTGCTTGTTCAATTTTTAAAAATCACTGATCCTTCAAATAGAATACCGTGATAAGTATCAAAATCCGCAGGCTGAAAGTTTAGAAAAACTGTCAGAATAGCTAAATATGGTTTTAGCGTTTCAGTATGCGACGAACAAAACAAAATAGTTGCAAATTTTGCCCAGTACATTGATGAACTTATTCATAATTTACTAAGAGAAGACTGCCAACAAATAATGTAAAAAGTACAAACAACCTGCAAAAAGTGTTGAAAACCTTGGCAAAGAGAGCTGGATTTAACGCTTCAGGAGTTTTGTGCGAAATTGCGTAAACAAGACGAAACGGAGTACGAACTTGTCATGTTTTCTGATCTCCCTGGCGTGTTTGATACTGATTCTTCATTGAATGCATATATTATTAACAAGTAGTTAAATGGCTGGTTCGTGCAATTCGGGATCAATCAGTTCTAGTAAACTTTTCAAAAACAACAATGCGAGTTAGTCTTAGAAATATTTACTCGTGCTGATTAATCCCGAATTGTACTCCAATCCATTTGATTACCAATACAAATTGTGGTGCATTCATTTTTCATCCTTATAATTTACGCCTCAAATTGCTGCAAAATACAACACCAGTATCCTGTTTACGAAGATTCTGATTGCGTATTTCGAAAAACAACATATATAAACTAGCCGAAGGCCTTAATCTATTTTGGTAGATGGTTGATTAAACAGCCAGGTTATTATTTGTTATGATCTTAAAATAAAGAGTGGGCGAGTTTTCAGAGTTTCGTCATGTTGGATCTACTTTATCGAAGAAGGGAAGGGTAACTTACTAATTGTTTGGAGTACGATTCGGGATTAATCAGTACTAGTACATATTTCTAACACAACAATGTGAACTCGCTTCGCTCGTTCAATTTTAAGTTAGTCTTTGAAATATTTACTCGTGCTGATTTATCCCGAATTGTACTCCAATCCATTTGATTACCAATACAAATTGCACATGCATTCATTTTTCATCCTTATAATTTACGCCTCAAATTGCTGCAAAATACAGCACCAGTATCCTGTTTACGAAGTTTCTGATTGTGGTATTCGAAAAACAACATATATAAACTAGCCGCAGGCCTTAATCTATTTTGGTAGATGGATAATTTTAAAACAGCCAGGTTATAATTTGTTATGATCTTAAAATAAAGAGTGGGCGAGGTTTTAGAGTTTCGTCATGTTGGATCGACTTTTTCAGTCGTTATCGAAGAAGGGAAGGGTAGCTTATTAATTTTCACTAAATCCCAAAACTAAATCCTTTCTTGAGCTTTTATATAAACGGCTAAGTGAATGAGAGGACTTGACTTCGCCTGGACAGGACACTCATCCATTGCAGATTAGCTTCCAGCAGAACTGGTACTCATTTATACAGCTGGTCAAGTGGAACTGGTTAAAGTGTCAATACGGAGATCTGGCTGGAGCTCGAACTCGAGACTTAGGATTACAATCGAACACGATAACCGCTCGGCCATTGTCCCGCAGAAAAAAATGCACTAAACAATTATACAAAAACTACGTAATTCAATACTCAATATATTGCTCTGATGCCGAGAGTCTTAGAATAAATAAAATATTTCTATTAGTCAGCATATGATTATCTATGACCATATGCATTTCTTATTCTAATCCATTATTTTTATTTTCATGTGTTGGAATTTCTTTATACATCCCCTAGGGAGTGGACTGAAGGGAGCTCGCCAGGAATTGTGAAAAAATACCCCGAAAAATATCAAAGCACGAAAATTTTTTACCTCAAGTTCACCTCGTACCATCGATTTTGAAAAAGAACTACAGAAAGGAACATGCTCGTCTTGCTTTTAAAGCCCTAAATACCAGTTCTATGAAATAACCGTGATTTTTCTTTGAAGACCCCTAAAAAGTACCGAAATACTGATCTTGACTACTAAAAATACCGAAATACTGAACTTTATCCCTAAAAAGTAACGAACCACTGATCCTGACCACTATAAGAGTACGAAAAGCATCCCTATCATGCCAATAAAGCAAGTTTCGCCTTCCCCTTTGGGAAACACCCACATTTTACAGTTTCATTAATCTGCTCCCACGAAAGCTATTGCTTGCTACGCCAGCATCTTCAAGCTTCCTGCGGTAAAGATTAAAATTATGAATCAACTTCTTTTAGTACGCTGACCATAGCTTTGCTACAAACCAAAGTAATGAACATGACAGCCAGGATAACACCGCCCATGCAAGCATTTTAATGTTCTGGGATGCCCTATCTCCACAAACAATCTAAGAAACATCCCGGCTGCCCATAGAAATCGGAACGCCTGAGTGCTTTTATGCTTTTGCTTACAAGTGTTGTGAGCCGCTTGTCAATCCTGTATGGGATTGTACACGGGCTGAAACCTATCTATTTTAACTTCATTACAATATGGTTCCCTTTGAGTTGGTATTCGAACGGGTGATCAAGACTACAAATTTAGCTATATTATGGTCTTGGTGCCTTAATGTTTGACTTTTGGATGATTTCTTCATGCACGAGAAGCAGCCATCATGAATCTCTCAGATTTCGTAGGTTCTAAAAAGCCTGACTTGCAACAAAATTTCATACACGGATGAAGATGAATCGTTTCAGCAACTAATTAATGTGTTTTCTATTTCTGCAACACAGATCAAATCAGACCGTAAACAAAGTCAAAGTATGTTCAAAGCTCAACAATAACAATTTTGCTAATTTAGAATTGAAATTAGTTTAATGGACAAACAAAATCAAAACGTTATTTTTATGTCTAGCTTCTTGATAACCAACAAAAATATGCGAGAAAGGGCCCGAGGCTAAATGTCGTTACGCCAGCAAACTTAAGAAAACTAAAATTAAGCTTCTCGGTTGTCAACTGTACTGCACATGCTCAACAAAATGCACAAATGGGCGAACCTGTGTATCTCAAGACTATTTTCGAGGTTCGCCCGTTTTGCGCGCTCACAGGAAAAATTTTAATTGGATCCTCTGTTGTAGGGAGTTTCTTTTCTTTGTCACGTTTTAACGAAAAATAACTGAGAAATAAGGAAAACGATGTATCAAAGAGACGTCTTCCTGGCACTGTTAGTGTCATTGTTCTTAGTTCAAATTGCAACCACGTTCACACCACATACTGCAAATCACGGAAAGCGTATCTTTACTGAGGTGAGGGGACGGGACTGGACTGCTTTTATTTGTTTATTTACTATTTAATTCAGAAATATCTCTCTTGTCTTCAATTAATTCAACGAATTATTTCCATATGTCTACCATTAAAATTCAGAACTCGTTGTTTCATGAACTTCTCGGTAAAAAAACATTGAAGTGAAGTCGGTTGTGAAGAACAAGAAAAAATGCTAAAGACAGAAAAATTTTGCTTCAAATTGAGAAAAGGATTTCTTTTCAAAGTGAAATTTATTTTGCCAAGAAAGAATGAGTAAGAGTCAAATTTCGAAAAAAGACATTTGACTTTAAAATACACAGTACAATAATGGCAAGTTTTCAACTCCTTCGCGGAGCCTTGTTCACGCTAAGTGAGAATTCGGTACAGCAAAACATTCACAAAAGTAAGAGTCAAATTTAACTAGTTCCATCTATAACTCTATGAAACAGCGATGCATATGACTGCTAATTATCATAATTTTTTCTTAAGCTTGTATTTAGTTTATCAATTCTTCCTTTTTACTGGAACGAACCATCAACTTCTTTAAAAAGAGCTACAACGTTTTTGCCTGCTTTTGATTTCTTGTATGTTTAGATATGAAAGTTTATAGATACACTGTATTTTACATAAGAACGTGGAATTTTTCGACTCGTTCTTAATACTTTTTGGGAAACCAGCCTCAAATGTTCTTACAAGTTCTTAAGATATTTGATAATACATCTACTGTATGTGGTACATTTGTGTAGTATAGTTGTAGTAGCTGGTACTGACTTTCTTGCCAGTTTGTCTCAAGAGATATTCCTGTAAGAACTGCGATTAGGCAATTGAAAACACATGTGATGCAAAATTGTTCTCTGCGAACTTTAGTCAAGAAGCATAACGCTGTATGAATTATTTTTAATAAGTTTTCATCATAAATAAATGTTCTTCACCTTTTCTTAGTCTGAGCATGTTCTTAACATGTTCTTAAATTTTGGACGATTTTCCGCCTCATGTTCTTATAAAAAAGGTAATTATGAAAAAAGAGTGTAAGCAAGCCAAGTTTAATTTTAAGTGAGGCATCTACTTTCTAAGTACTCAAACTTTAAACTGTAGGGTAAACAATTTGACTTGATATCTTTGTATCATCTTTATTACTTAGGCATGCGTTTATTACTGACCTTATATTAAAGGAAACCTCTTGGCTAAGCATTTATGGTTTGACGAGTGAAGCAGACTTTTGGATTCGATATAACGACAAAGTAAAAACAAGATTCAATTTTCGTAGTTCTTGATTATTAGTAAAAAAATGGGAAAATGATTATCAGAAATAACTTAGATTCTAAATACGTTAACATTAATTACAATTCCAAAGTGTAGCTTTTACAATTTAGTGTGATGAAAGCAAACATAACGTGCTTTAACAGTCTAACACTTGCACAGCTTGTTTCTCAAAGTGGAGAAAACTCAGTTTAGGCAAATATAAACTGATAAATCGAAATAAAAATACGAATAAATAAAGATAAAGCAAAAACAAGATTAATCAAAAAGAATAAAACAATCAAAATTAATATATGAAGTGAATAAAAATATATAAATGGAATAAGAAAAAATAAAAAAAAGAAATGTAAGAAAAAAAACATAAAAGCAATCAAAAAGTAATCAAATGAAGAGGAACAAAAAAAATAGAAAAATAATTTAAGGTAAAATGAAATGAAATATCACAAAAAAATAGAATAGACAGAAATGAAAGATCTAAGATATAATATAATGAAGTCAAACTAAACTTAACCAAAACAATAAAGTTGGGCAAAAAATAAAATGACAAAAATATAAATGGAATAAAAAAATCGAGCTAAAAATATATAAAGAAATAAAACAAAATAATTGAAGAGAAAAAAACAAAATAAAATGTAAGAAATTGGTCTAACGAAAATGATAATAAATATCAAAAGGTAAAAAAGGAAAACAAATGAAATATAAAATTAAAGAAGAAACCAGAAATTTAAATACATTAAACTAAATATTTTTTTTTTTCTAAAATGTTTTACGTTTATTACTAGTAACAGAAAAAGTTGATTACTAAGTTTCCTCTTTCTAAATGCGTGTTTTTGCAATCTAAATGCAATTTTTAGTTAAGAACCAAGTTATCAGTTAAAAGATAAGAGCTACCTTGTATAATAAAGGCGAGTTTTCCCTTAACCCTAGGCACAGATCGACTCCCATTTACAAATGTTTAGAGGACTAAGAGACGCTGTCCCCTTCTAGGCTTGTTTCCAATAGCTAATCAAACGAAATCTGACAGATTGAGCAAAAAATAAATACAGATGTGTGGCAAAATGGAGCGTAAATAGCGAAAACAAAACCTGATAGATTGAACAAAAACACATACAGATGTGTGGCAAAATTGAGCGTAAATAGCCGTTTTCGTTTTTGGAAAGCATTAAACAGAACCTCTTTGTCATGTGAACAGAATCAGTGACCAGAGACACTACGCGCTGGTTAAAGTGGATACGGAATAAAATAGTTAGACGTGAAGAACCATTGCAGTTGAGGAAACCATGTTTCTTGAATTTTTCTTTCGCGGGAAATCTTGCGAGTCCTGGGGGAAACATGGGAAGCCAATATTTGCATTTTGGGTTAACAAGATTTTCAAGACAAATGGTAGCGTGAACCAACTGTTAGCTCGAAGCCAAGTTTAAATGATAACAATTTTTTTGAAAAATAAAACATTGAAATGAGCCTGTTATCTTTTTGCCAAAGGAAATGTCATTAAGAAAAAAATTGTTAGCGATGCCATTAGAGAACCAGCGATAAATATATCGTGAGAAAACCGTTATGTGGTTGTTAACTAGCTTTACCTTAAACGAGCTTGCTAGTCAAACAAAGCTGCTTATCTCTAACGGTAATTGCAAAAGAAGAGAAAGAGATAAACGTAGAAGATAACGGCTGAGGAAACTACCTTAACTACAAAAGCGACACTCAAATATTTAAATTCATCCCCAAATAAAATCTTCATGAAACTGAGTAATTGTTGTTTTAACTTTTTTCAAATGCTGGCATAACAGCTTGTTGCTTTTTCTTACAGGATGTTCACACCCGGAAATCATTAGTTACAGCTTTAGGAAGCCATGCTAGGTATCCAGGCCACCAAAAACAGCTAGCAAATGGATTACTTCTATCTACATTTCAGGTTCACAACTTTCAAATGTGTAAACGAATTTCAAATTGCTCAAACCCGAAAACAACCTGACTAAAACCGTTTTCTTACATTACAAACAGGCATTGAAGAAAAGACAAGCTCATAGGGAGAAACACTAAAAGGGACATCTAAAGTTGGAACTAAACAAGCCAAAGGAAGAAATAGCCACAGAAGAACGTAAAACAAATACTTGAAAAACGTAAAAAGGCGTTTAGAGAGGGATGACTCAAATGAAAATATTTAAATTTAGCATTTTCCAAGAGGATGGATCAATCAAAGATTCAAGCTTCTTTTGAAGCCACTGGCGTCTTGGATATGCAAACATCTCTTTTTGGTAAAGAACTACTTGTATTCAAACCCTAGCCTTAAAAAACATTTGCACAAACATAGTAGCCTATCTTTGTAATTAACATAGAAAATAAATTTCGCAACAACGATTGATAAGGGCCGTCAGAAAGTTGAACACGAATAAAGTTCGAGCTTCTTATCATTTAGTTTGTTGCTTATATACACTTCTTAAAACTGATATGTATATGGGGATTAAGTCATTATAAAATAAATCTGGTATCATAAGATACAGAAGTGAAACATTGTATTACATTGGTTTTAATCAAATTACGTATTCTGATTTCTGTTGCTACGTCAGTTCAAACAGAAAACAGCAAGATCGATATTTCTGGTTTTTCTGAAAAAAAAGTTAGTCAGAATATAAAAATTTGACGTAAAAATCAGAAATCCCAACGTTTCGGCTGAGCTCCAGCCTTCGTCAGGATAAACTATGACAAGTTAATGAGAAAGAAGTTTCGGGCTTTGTTTCAATCCAAAATCTTTCCCAAGGATCTTTCCTAAACAAAATGCCATATTCCGCGAAGCACTCAACAGCTTTACTTCCGTCGTTGCTGCCTTTACTTGCCCTGAGCTAAATTTAAATTGCTAATTTTGAAACTAAATTTCTAGATCAGACTTTTGCTGAAAGCAGCAACGCTTGACATCATGCAATGAGGAAATAAAAGATCTAGATCTAGCCAAAATAATATGCGTGGTTTGATATCATTGATTATTTCTACAAAGTTAATGTTCTTGTCGGGCTGCTTTTTTAAAGAAATACTGTAAAGGAACATTTTACTAAAAAATTGGAAAAGCAGTAATACTGAAAACTTCATAAAAATCTTTGCTCAGTCTTAACGAACAAAATGACAGTATCTGATAGTTAGATCACGACTTAAAGTTTACAATAAAAGAACACTGAACCAAAACCACTCAAACTGAACGTTTGAAAACACAAAATCTTTGCTTGTTGCGAAATGTGAAGCTGATGCAAAGAATTTTACCGGATCTTACTGTTCCATTTAACGTGCTACTGTAAAAACGTATACGCCCCCCGAAAATTACTAATTTTCTTTTAACACACAGAAGAATTTCAAATGTCATTCAAAAGTATAAGTCATGTAGCTCCTTTGTTTATTAATGCTTTCACATCTTTTCAAACAAAAAGAAACTCATGCTGTTTATTTTTCGTGCTGTTGATAGAAGGGAGAGCGATCTGATTCAGTGAAAAATGAAAGCATCATTAACCCTGGCGCTACTGAAAGACGATCCACAAAACAGCAGAGGAGGAAAAACACACAACAAAGTCTTGCCATCTGATGTTTAGAAAAATTGTCTCACGACTGAGATTTTAATTTCATCTCCTCTGAAAGTTTGAGTTTCGAGTGATGAGAAACGCGTGGGACGAAACTGCTTTTATATTTGTACGTGATAAAATTAGTTCATAATTAAAAATCGAGTAGCTTGATTAGACTTAAAGCTAGAACTTGGCTTTAAGTATGTTTCTAACCTGATCTACCCACGCCTTGTACTAATTTAAAAGCAACCAAGTTCTGTTAGTTTAACAACAGTTTTTCTTGCTAGAAAATATTTCTTTTGCTTTCTTATTTCTTACCTTCCTTAGTTTCACGAGTGTCGAATGAACAATGTTATAAGAAAGAATGGAAATGAAACCCACTACATAAATCTTTGGAATCACAGTGGATATTTCAAAATTAACAAATATCTAAAAAAAGTTAAATTCAAAAACCTCTATTTTTTGTATTGAGCTAAGAGGAATGTTCTAGCGACCTGGAGTTACTGTTTGATAAAATGAATTTAAAAAGCTCTCAATAAGGTTTTTGTTTTTCATATTGAGTTACAAGCGGAATGTTTGAATTACCCGGAATTGCTGTTTTAAGGCCAGCGATGCCATTTCTATTTGCTTTCAATTTAGCCACAAACATCAAAAGCTTTCGTTCAAATTTCCGGTTGGTGTAAATGTTTTGTTTTAACACCGGTTTGCAAATCTAGTAGGTTTTTGTCATTTTTTCTTCAAGTCTTCTGAGCTTCAAGGTAATTCGAGGCATATTTAGACTGTGCCTGTAGAATTTGTGAACTACGTATGTACAGGTTACCGTCATTTATATCTCAATCACAAAACTGAAGAAAAAATGTCTTCTTTTTCTTTTTGCTTGAAGCTAAAACTTTTTGGTTTACAAAAAGATTAAGATGCATTCTTCAGCAAATCTTACAAATTATTTCCAACAGAGATGGGTTTCACACGAGTGTTTGCTTTAATCAAACCAAATTCTAGATTAACTACACTGACTTAATCTGGAACCAGAGCTTACATTTTGCTTACCGCTTGCTTAATCAGGGTTACTGAAAAAGAACATATTTAGACCAGTATACACAGCTCTTGTCTTTCTAGAATGGTGAGAACCTGTGGGCCAATACCTTTCAACTTCATTAAAAAACACAAAAAAATCTGCTAATAGTTACGTCATTGCTCAAGTTAAAAATCAAGCAGATAGATTTTATCAAATGTTTGGATCTGTCTTTATGTTTGTCAAAAAAAGTCTGTTCGATAAACATATACTTTATAGTATTATGCATACAAAGGGCATACAAAAGCTGATAATGTCATCGTGTGAGCGCATTGAATAAAGAAGGAGATGTCTTCGATCAGGTCGACATTTCTCATGAATCATATTCAAATTTAGAAAACAGCTGACAAAATGAAAGTATGCAGTTTATCTTCTCTTTTATAAGCATTGTAAGCGCCATTTTAAAACTTTATCATTTAGTTGTGATCTGTGATGGATGATATAATAAATATAAGATAGAGTTTTCATGCAGACACACGCTGTGCAACCAGTTGCGCCTGAGATGTCACGTCTGGTTTGATTTTTCCAGAGTTAATGCTTAGCAGAATAATTTTAGGAGTTTCCTATGTTCTATTTCCGAAACATATGTGGATTAATAGTCTAACGGCAGATTGTATACAAAGGTTTATTTTTGTTGAAGAAGAGGAAACGAATATTAAAGAAACGAAACCTTCCTTTTAGCATTTTGAAAGTCTAAAAATTTATATAAAATAAACTATATGAATTAGCAACGAGAAAAGCATCGATGCTCTATTAAATATAATCTGTATAAAAACAATTTGGGATGTTCAAGTAAAACTTAAAAGCTATAAGTTTGTGCCTTTGCCAGTCATGAAATTCACAAACAAAGAAATGTTACTGGGTGATGTTCATAACAACACGTATTCAGCACCTGGCTCTTGAATATTAAATCGAAAACAAAATCAACCAAAACGCCATTAAAGGATATTTCTTGCTTCCAACAATGACTAAACATGATTCTTGTTCATGTCACGTACTATTATAATTCTATTTCTTTCTGAAAAAGATGTGAAAGTTTTGCAATTTAAGTAAAAAAATCCTGAAGCTTTTTTTCTTAACAAAGCATCTATATCTATAGCCTAAATTTAAAAACGAACAAAATATAGTGACACTACTGGTTTTCAATGGCTGTTTATGTGGAATGGGTTTTGGATAGATGAAGGTTGAGAAACAAGAGACGTGAATTGTTTCAAGTGGTCGGGTTTTTTTTTATGCTGCGCGTTTTCCAAAAAGTTGTGCTTTTGCATTCATCACGTTTTTGAGAAAAAGATGAAGTTGTATTTAATTGAAGTTAGCAACCTTTCCTCAGACTTAATTGTAGCTTCACCCAGTCAAGACAGCGAAGTGTTTGTTTAGTCTCATTGAAATCATTTGCAATAATTTTTAATGCTTTGGAAAGCTTTATTAAGACATCTAGCTAGACATAAAAAATCCGTAACAACGTAACTCAAGAGGTTAAGATTTTGAACGGTTAATCCTAATTTACTAACTACTGTATACTTAGTATAGAAAGTATCTGTGCGAGAAAAAAATTGTTTCCTTGTATTAAGATTTTGCCTTTGGAGAGTGCAAATTGCTGTACAGAAGAAGATAACAGTTAAAAGTTTAATTCTTTACTCAACAGGGATACTCCTACAATTATTAATACAAACTTCCAAAATGCTACGTCTGGTGTTAAGACAAGTCAAAACAAAAAGTCAAATTTTAGATTACATGATTAAAAGTTACTCGACTCTATAGTATATCATGTAGTTCTATACATCACTTTTTTCGTTTTTCCTCTTGGAAAAATGATTTTTTTTCGACTGAGGTTTTACAAAATTACTCTGAAACAGCATCGCCTTTTTTCTATGATCTTCAAAACACAGGAAACACTGAGAATCTACACAAGAGATGTAATAAACGTTTCACTCAAAGACTCATTTAAACATCGGATCAATTTTCACAAAGATTCAACATTTATTTTTAATTGAACCTTGCTTCCACCTGCGTTTAGGAGTTAATTTAACAAAGACAGTGGGGGTGGACATACCTTGCCTCAAATAAGAAACTTTTTGTTCAGTGTTGTGTCAACAATGTATACAAGTATTCCTGTTAATTTCACTAGAGTACAATAGCAAACAAAAACTTAATTTCCGCGAACCAAAATATAAAAGAACTGAAGTATTAAACGCTTGCAAATCACTTCCGAAGCCCTCAAAAGTAATTCAACAGGCTTCTTGGAGAGTTCAGTTCTTGCCCGTATTGTAACTCGTTTCAACATGGATAAAAAGGTTTTACTGTTGGTGCTTTTAGTTGCGTTTAGCACGTTATCTCCTGTTGCAGAAAGCTTTACGGCTGGAATAGGAAACATTGGAAAAAGGGACTTCTTGAAAAGAAAGGAACTCCTACAGGTAAGAGATGAATGCTGAAATGATATATACCTCTTTGTTTCTCTTTCATGCGCTCATATAGAATGCATGCATGGAAGACAAGCAGATGGAGATCAAAAACTAGTGTCGACTAAACAAAAAGAAAGGTTCTTCTTCTTCTTCTTCCTCTTCTACTTCTTTTTTTAGATAACATATAAGTCGATGTTTTGCCATACTCGGTTAAGATATTCTCCTTTCTTCCTTCTTTTTATTCTTCCAACTTTCGTCTATTTAGTTTCTCCTCCTCTTCTTCTATATTCTTCTTCTTTTATTTTCTCTTCTTCTTCTACTTCTATTTTTTTAGATAACATATACGTCGATGTTTTGCCATATTCGGTTAAGTTATTCTCCTTTCTTCCTTCTTTCCATTCTTCAAACTTTCGTCTGTTCAGTTTCTCCTCCTCTTCTTCTATATTCTTCTTCTTTTATTTTCTCTTCTTCTTCTACTTCTATTTTTTTAGATAACA
>JAOBAT010019013.1:0-32027 GCA_026413305.1 Hydrozoanthus tunicans | reverse complement strand
TGTGGTCTGTCTCTTCTACTAACTGAGGGCAACTCTTAGGAAAATAGTTGTGAGCCGTGTAGAGCGGACTGTCTAAGGCCCTCAATACCAGAGTCAACTGTAAACTGTTGTTAAGCGCTTTGAGCATGTACCTATGGAAAGGCGCTATATAAATACTAATTATTATATTATTATTATTATTACTTTTCATCGATTTTTTTCAAAATTTATGTCTTTCACTAATTTGCTTTGTTTGGCCAACTCTCGTTTTCTTATAAACGGATAACTTATTTTGTTTGGGTTGCAGGACTGAATTTTAGTACAGGAAAAATTAAAAACAGATTGGCGAATTATTGTTTGAGGTGAAATGGCTTAAAGTCGTTTACATGTTGCCATACGGTCATTTTTCAAAGCAAACATCAACATTCACGTCGGAAATTAATGCAAATGTTTTAAGCAGAACAGACTAAGTGTGCAAATGGGACATCTTTGCTATCATTTCTACGACGCGCTTTGAATACATCGTTATAGTTAAGAGACGGTATGCCTCGCATTCCCTTATAAGCTGTTTTAATACTCAAAGTGTGACACTCACAGTTTCACCTATGCTTACAGTGAAATGCCTCCCGGCTGAAATCACAAAAGCGCTAAATTTTTGCGGTGCCGGTTTTACCCATTAACTATTGGCTATGTCGAAAAATCAACCTTTTTTGAAATAGCTTCAATTTCCCCTCCTGTTCCCGAATTTGAACTGCAACTTGATTTACTTAATATTCACGAATAAAATCAGGCCCATCTTAGCATTTTTCTTTAGCAATGCCCCATTAACACTTTCAGTGCTAGTTCCCGTCCACACGTTCGTTTTCTCTTCCCAATCTTCCACTTAATAAGCGCACTTAGATTTTCGATCTCCCTGCGAAGAGAGAGACTGTTTTACAGTCTATATTTTAGTCCAAAACAAGGCGGATGTTGTGTTGGTGAATTTCCCCACACATAACCAGCATGCGGTTTTAAAGAGAACTGAGCGCTCGCTTAGCTTCACGCTCTCCCGCTCTCTGATTACTATATATCTCGTCCAATGTGTGCTTTGTACTTACAAACTGGATGTACCTGAAACTGACTAAATATATGCGAGTTTTTGTATACATTTTTTTGCCTAATTAACATACGCTTTCTTCTGTCTAATTCAGCTACAGAAACAAAGCTTCTGATGAAATGCTTCTGCAGAAGAAACTTTCTCTGAAAATATGAGGTTGATATGCTGAGGTGTGGTTTTAAAAATTGGAGATTTTACAAAGAGTGTATGGCTCATTATCGTTCTCCCTCCAGCTGTTTTGCATTTTTTGAGTGGTAATTTCTTCTTTGAAACCCGACTTATAGAACCGAAAGTTCGGTAACTCATTCATTTTAAAAAGCATTCTCAAGTTTTAAAGTCAGTTGTTGTTTATCTCTGTTTTCTCTACGACTTAAGTTGTATGCTAATGAAGCAGAACGTAACCGATGACGTCAGCTGAAACTCGCCTATACTGATAGGAATGTATTTCACGCGTTACATAAAAGATGAGAACTGGAACCTCACCTCGTTATGATAGCTGGCGTAAACAACATCGGTATTCTGTAGTCCTGAAGTTGCTTTCAGAGCTGAGAAATTACAACGACAGCAGTTGTCTCCTTCAACATCCACGGACTTCTGGGGCCTACTGTCAGGCTTTCGGCAACGGTAACAGCATCTGGAAAGTATCAACATTTAAATAATTATCAAGTGTCTTTAACTGGGGCGCAGTGGCCAAGCGGTAACCGTAATCCTAGGGTCGCGAGTCCCTGCCCTGGTCAGATCACTGTGTTGTGTCCTTGAGAAGGGCATTTTACTCGACTTGTTCCAGTCGATTCAGCTGTTAATATGAGTATCAGCTTCTGCTGGGGGCTAACCTGCGATGAATTAGTGTCCTGTCAAGGGGGAGTCAAAGACTCTCATCCGCTTAACACTACAGAAACGGGAGATAAGTGCCAACCCAATGAGCTACTCAAGCTCAAGAAAGGTTTAGCTTAATTTAGAAGAAAATATAGAAGTATGAATCAATCCCCATGGACCCAACATGAGATTAAACACGATAACGGGCGCTCTGAAAGACTTGTTCATCTGAGTTCAACCGCTCATTCACAACTAGTTTCTGAAAATAATTTATTTCAGCAAAAATCGTGAAACATTTAAACTCTTAACACAAGCAAGTGCTCCTTGCTGAAGCAGAAAATTCCCTCAAAAAATCCGAGTTCTTTCTCTAGTTAGCACAAAGAGGCAGCGTGTTTATCCAGCTGGTTTGGTTATACCAAAAAAATTATCTACTAAGTTGAGAGTTTGAACTTTTAGCCTGATTGGGATTCAATGAATCAAGGAATAACATAACAATTTTTTTGGTTGTAAACATGTTCAGGAACTTTTCAGATACCTTCTTTTCAATAGTGGTGATATTGGACAAATCATACTTTTACGTGGTAAAGAATACTTTAAAACTAGTAGTTCTTACAAAGAATGGTCTTACAAAGAATGGAGTGCTGCTGGACGACGGAAAGATTTTTGGTTTTCTTGTTGTTAGCTTTCAAAATTTGTTTGGTTTATGAAGAAAAGGAAATTTGTGTCGGCGTTTTCAAGGTCAGTTAAAAACTCATATTTGTCAGTTATCAAATCTGAGTTGAGAAACTGAACAGAAACCAATGTCTTGGTTCAGATAACTTCAAACACCAACAACTTTAATTAAATGGAAACCTTTCTACGTTTCAGTGTAACATAAAACAGGATTAAGAAAACGACTCTGGTGCAGTTCAGAGTTACAATCAGCAGTACTAATGCTCACGCTGTTATAAAATTATCGGCAAACTGTTTACATTCAAAGTGCTAATTTGTTTGAGAGAGCATGTAAATACATGCTATCGCCACGGTTAAGAATCCGATCAACGACTGATTGTCTCCACGAGTGAACAGGAACACTTTGGTTGCACAACAAAGAAGAAAGCGCCATAAAGGCACATTGCCTTCCCCTGGAAAGCTCGTTAAAACTTTCAGATGCTTGATGAACGGTTCCTTTTGCAGCGAATTCGATGCACAATTCATACCTGATCTGTACCTGATCAGCCTTCTGAAACCAACGTCGACAGTCGTCGTCAACAGTCCATGAGCTTTTGCCTTCAGATATATCAAAGAAGCCGATTGGCTGTTCAAAACATTCTTACGAAAAAGTTGCTTAGCTCTGACTCGTTGAACCAACCATATATGGAAACGAAAGCTAAGTCGACTTTCTGGGCAGCTAGAATATGACCGCTGACGTCGCTTCTCTCCGCCAGCAAACATAAATTACTCAAATTTTCCAGCCACTATGTGATGTCCTCAAGAAACGCGTATCTAGAAACTGTAAATATTTCATTCTTTGTGAAAGAAGAACCCACAAGCCTTGGAAAGGAAGTGAGGGAAAATGTTTAACAATAGAAAGTCATTTCATCCAATCGTATCACCTCTTCATCCAATCGATCAAAAAGTTGATACTACAGATTATTACAATTTCATTCTCGAATGTTGGGTTTATAACGTTCTGATTGAATCACTCAATCTCGGTTTTAAATCGACAATGTAATTGTATGCATTGAAACTGACTGTGTTTCGTTGAAAAGCTCAAAAACTGCTAACTAGTAGGCTTGGCATGTATAGCAATCCACGAGCATCCTGAGAACACCCCTGATTTAAACTTTAAATCAGTTCAGTTGTAATAAAAGTGGTTTAGTTTCCTTTAGAACAGTGACATCCATCATGGCTAAACTTACCTAAAGCTCCGCAGTAAGTTGCAGCAGCCACAAGCTATATTGCTCTTCATGTAAACCGGCCAACCGTACGCCGCCAGGGCGTAATTCATGTAATAAACAACGTTCTTGAACAGATCTCGCTCTAGCTGTAAGGCATTTAAAAAACGGTAAGGGGGCTATTCCACGCTTCGGAGTACTGGGTTCTAATTTGTTAAAACCTTGATTTCGAGCACTCTTGACTGCTACAAGTCACCAACAGCCAGAACAAAAACGCAAAAAAAAAGGCAAAGTTCTGATAGTCTGTGGCTTGTCCATTCTTATAAAAGCAGAAGCCAAAACGACGGTTGCGATGACAAAGACGACGACTACACTTGCTCGGCGATCGCTTGTTATTCCTCCGCCTAAACTTGAAAAGGTATTTTAAAACCAAAATCGAAATCAAGATTTCAAAAAATTAGAAACCACTCCGAAGGGTTGAACAACCCCTTTAAAAAGTTACAAAAACGAAGCTTAGTAAGAACTCAGATGCTCTACTTCCAACCTAACCAAGCTTTAAGTTTTGTTTTTCTACTGGATGGACTATCCCGAATTCAGTAACAGCACAAGGGTCGGTCAGTTTGGGCATCCTATCTGAATATTTATACTCTCTCAATCCTAACCCATGCTTTTAGTAGTTCACTTTGTTGGACCAATTCTCATTTTCTCATTACCAGATGTCTTGTTTGTATGTGTTGTGTGAGGAGAAGTTTGATGTTGGTAACTGACTGGGACTCAAAAGAGTTGTTAATTTGTGTATGACGAGATATTATACTCTTTAAAACCACAGCTATCCTTTGAAATGGTTTGGGGCGGCGAACACTATACTGACTTAACTGTAATCTGTCTTAAAGTGCATATGAAGTGAAAATTTTTATTACTTCAATGGATAGACCATGCTAAATGAGGAACAGTGGTGAAAAGATATTGCCAAAATCTTTCCTTGTTCTTTAGATATTAACGTTTAAAATTTCCTTTTAAATTTTTTCAAAATCTGCTGTCAATCCGTAACACTTGGGTGTATTTTAGCTAAAGTTAGATTATTGATGTATCCGAGGCAGATGGATCATCAGTCCAAGTCTGGCTCAAACCCACCCAAATTTTACGGATTGGCAGTAGCTTTTAGAAAAATTCAAATTTGTCGGAACCATTCGTGACGTCATCAGATGAAAATTTTAAACTTTAATATCTAAAGAACAAGGAAAGATTTTAGCAAAATTTTTCCACCGCTGTTCCTCATTTAGCAAGGTCTATCCATTGAAGTAATACATTTTTCACTTCAACACTTTAAAGGAAGTAAGATAAGTAAAAAAGAGGAAAAAGTACCTTTTGGTCCAGTCTCAATGATCTTGCCGTGTTTGTCCTCTGATATCGAAGTGATGACTTCTTCATACCCCGCTGTCAAACATTAAAACATCGAAATGTTCATTTCAATTTAACCAGTTATACTAGTTGACTAGTTTCTGAAAATTATTTATTTCATCATGAATAATATAACATTTAAGCTCTTGAAACAAGCAGTTGCTCCATGCTGAAGCTGAAAATTGTCAAAAAAGCTGAGTTCTTCGTCTAGTTTGCACAAAGAAGCAGCGTGTTTATCCAACTGGTTCATGGTTACATCAAAAGAACTATCACATAAGGGTCTTAGCAAGGGGGGGGTGGGGGGGGCAGTAGTTATCCACCAAAATTAATACTCACCTCCACTTCGGACAGAGGATAATTGAAAAAAATAAATACTGAGCATCACAGTAAAGGGGGATAATTTCTATTGTTGAAATTGACTTGCAGATCACAAGTTGCAGGCCCTTAAACAAAAGGCCACGCTTAATTAAAAATTCAAACTTTGAACCAAGAGGCGTTTCAATATTTCTTTTAAGTGTTGGAAACAAAATTCACAAAAACTAAAAATCTTTATCAATTTATATGTGTGGCGGTAAAATAAAATGCAAGCAAACCTCGTTCTGTTCCGTCCTTTGTTTCTGTAAGAAATTTCGTTGCAAATTTTTGGCAAAGTTTTCACACCTATTAGTCCCTCATTAGCAAAATGCCTAATTGGTTGAAATTTACACCTTTTTAGCAGTTTGCTTCTGTTTCTTCTTACCACCACTGTGTTACGTTTCGTTAGAGTTTCCTTCTTTTTGAAACATAAATTTTTAAAACAAAAATTCATGATTTTTACTGTCGTGTAGAGCTCGATACTTTCGTCTTATTCCTCTTTCTACGTATCTCACAAAAATCTAAAAGTAATAAAAGAAACGAAATGTTTAGATAAAGTCATTTTTGTGTGAATTGGATTAAATGTTTTGGATAAATGGCTTGCAAAGAATATATTTCGTCCTTAGCCCCTTCAGCATTTATTGCCAGTTTTTCTAGTTCAGAAACCTCGTGGTTTTGAATAACTTAGTTATTAGGTTCATATGTTACATGAAACAATTGTACACATGCAGAGGTTGAGAGATCAATGAAGATGAAAATCGCCTGGCTCAGGCCCTTTTATAGAGCGGTTTCTTGTTTAACATTTTGTGATTGTTAAGGTGGCATACCCTTAGGGAATTCACGTTCAGTTGTCTTCATAGTCCTGGGAGTACTCTCGAAAAACATCATACCATCATCATTAATCATGGTCAATAATTGTCACAATCATCAATCACCTTCATCATCAACTTTATCATCACAATCATCTTTACCATTGTTACTGACCTTCATTAACACCTATCACTGCATACAACCATCACTACCACTATTATTACTGCTGATATTTCATTAATATTACTATAACGAAGGGTTTTACCAGGTCTATTCTCTCCTCATCAATTGCCCTCTGTAGTTCCCTTTGTTCCAGAAGTTTCTGCTGTTTCCGAAGTAAAACAAGCCCTGCAGCAAAGTCTGACGGGACAACATCAAGGTCTTGGAAATACTCTGACAACGTCCTAATTCCATACAAAGATCATCAAAGATAAGTATTGATCAGTGTAGAAATGTGAACTAAACTCAACTGAAGAAACAGTTTGGTAAATGATTTATGATAAACATTGTGGAAAAACCAGATTTTTGGAGTGTATAACTTGAAGTATTTTCAAACTGTTTCTATCAAAATGGAGGTAAGAGGATGGAGAGAGGGCGGCAAGAAGGGAGGTTGAGGAGAGGGCTGGAGAGAGGGAGCAAGAGGATGAAATGGAGAGAAATGGAGAGAGGGAAGATGGGGAGGGGAGATGGAGGGAGGGGAGGGATGGAGAGGGGAGATTGGTTTGGGGAGGGATGGATAGAGGGGATTCTGAGGGGGCAGGGATGACAGAAGGAGAGAGAGGAGAGGGAGAGTGGGTGAGGAGAGGGGATGAGATTCAAGCAAAGCAAGACAGTTTCCTCATTTCTTAAAATTATGAACACTTCAAATAATGACAACCTTGTTTTGCAAGCTATGACAGAGTGCTTAGCAAGTACTTGAGACTCTTGACATAAAAAATGTTGACAGTTAACAATGTCCAGTTAAAAAATGAAGCTTTTATCACATAATTTGGAGCACAAACTGTTGGTCCAAATCATAATAGTTTTTGGGGTCTCTCTTAATCAAGATGCATTTGAGGTAGAGTTAAAACGTTAAAAAAATTTAAAATGTGTGAAAATAGAGAAATTATTTGTAGAGGTGTAACAGCTGACTAAATGTGATTGTCTAACATATAAATGCCATTTTCTTTACAGTTTGAAATTCAACCTGTCAATCTTGTGTTTTACCTGCCAATAAAGGTATACACATTTTCTTCACCATTTGCATCTCCAATCTTGCAGCAGAAAATGCGGAAGCAGTTTCTCCATTTCTCTTCATATCTCTTGGCTATATTTGCACTGTAACTGGTGTTGTCTGTTTGATCAACACTGTAATGAGCTCTTTGCATGTTGAACCAGGTTCTGCCAGCTGAGTCAAACACACAAAGAATAATTACAGTAACAACAAACAGGAATCCCCAGTTAAATACTATTATGGCTCTGCTAATATACATCTCTGGATTTAGATTGCATTCGGCATCAACAAATATCCACTTGACACCTAGGGAAAGCCATACAACCTCAATCATTGATAGCACGAGTCTAACATACAGAAGGTAAGGTATTAGTGCACGAGGCTCTGTATCCATGATTGACCCTTTTCCACTCATCCATGCAACAGAAAATTCCATGATGCTTGTTGCAAACAGCAAAGCGAGATAACCACCGATGAAGTAGTCCACAGTTTGTTCACATAGATGGAGATCTACTTTGTGAGCCATGTGAGAATGAATGAAGCCATGGAATATACCAATGGAAACACACAAGATAACCATCCTGAAAAAAAAGAATTAAATTGGTCTTTAATACATTTTAAAAGAATTAGCCAAGGGAACAGGTAAACCTAACTTGCATTCTGATCGTGAACCTTGAGCTGAGTCCCTCCCCATTTCCCTCAGCCTTTAAAACAAAGTTTTCTACTGTTCTCAGTAATCAAATCTTTTTAAAAGTAATTAAAGGAGGCACTGATTTACAATTTATCTTATAGTTACTACATACCCTACTAATTCACTTTAAAACTTTTCCATTTTAAAATTGTAAACCAAACTAACAAAATACAATTAAAATCTATTCTGTTGTGATGCATATGGTTAAACCAGCCAAATGCGTCTCACAATTGTTTTCATATATAAGAAACTGATTACATTATTAAGCTTTTCATTTATTCGAAACAGTTGATTTTCATTAAATTGATTGCTTTTAGAGCAACTCTAAGATTACTTTGTGGTCAGCTCTTGATAAGGGTTGGCCCGGTGTCAAACAGCTTGAGATTAATTTTCTGATATAGCTTCATTTATTAATAATTATCAACTAATATATTATATGCTTCATTCTCTCCTCAATCATAGTGCATTTTTGTTGTAGCTTTTATGATTTCTAAGTTTTTCCAGTTGAAGAATGAAAAAAGATGTACTGTATGGTCTTGCATTTTGTTAGACTGTACCTTTCAACAATGTGATTGAGTATGTACTGTCACATTTCTAATATAATCAATGTAACTGTTTTTCATAGGTCGATCAACTTATGAGAATGATATGGGAAGACTACATGTTGAACCAATGGGCAATAATTTCTTATCTACCAACGTTCATTAATATTAACACTGAATGCATGTAATTTGTAGTCAGAAGTTTTAGACCACTTCCTAATCTTACAACAGTTTAGAACTTTGTAATCTGTAACTATAATATTATACAACCTACTAGCATGTTGTGCATAGTCTCACCATTGCAAAGTCAACATATGCATTGGTCATGCATAGTTAGCTAAAAGACCTAGTAGATAATAAAATTAATATAAATTGCTCCTATTCTTTGTTGGTTGACAAAGATTCATTCTTCTACACATTAATTAGATGCCAATGCAAGATGCCAGATGCCAGATGCCAAGACAAACTTTTTAAAATCTGAGCCAAAAGACATTAGAAAGCAAAGAATTATAATCTGAGACTGAGACATTTCAATATGAAAAATCTGAGACACACAGACTTAAAACACCAAAAAAATTCAAGCAAAAAAGAGATTTTGAGGTCTTCTGGAAATGGAGAGAGTGTGCGTAAGTAATTTTGTGAGAAAATTTACGACTTCGAGACAGAGAAAAAATGAAAAACATGAGGCACGACAAAAATTAAAGATGACATGGTATTTTGTTAAGACTTCATTTTATAATTTATAAATTATTGGTTTCACTCTTCAAAGCTTTTGGCTCAGTCTTGAGCCTTGATTAGTGAAGTGATAAGTATTATACCCATATTCAATTCTAAAAATTGATTCACAGAAATAAATAATTAAATAAATTAAATGTATTAGTTCTAGATCTGACAATGGTTTATTTACTAAAGTAAAGAATTGAAGACAGAAGCCAAATAAGTTATAAAAATTGAACCAATTTGTGGCACGCATGGTGAAGTTAACACTGACATTTAATTTTTATATAACATATGTAGAAAAATGCTTAACTCAGCTACAGATTAATAAACATTAATTTATAAGAAAAGTTGAACCTTTTTATTACAGTTGCAATAAATTGTGTAACATTCAAGCTATACATTATTATGGTGAAATCAATAAAATTATATTCATGGAGCAATGATTGAAGAATTTAAAGACTTGCAAATTGTTTATTAAACCACAATATGTACAAACTGTATAACCATGAAGTCCTTTTTATTTCTCAATTGTTTAATATGTTATTTGTATTAGGCTGCCTGCGGCATTTCTGCAGGGTCATGATCAGGTCAAAAGTAGAGCCGCCATTTTGTAGTTATAGCAAACATTTTAGTTGAAAAAAGCCTTATAATTATAAGCGGCCACTCCTAGTGTATTTCTTTCCTTACAATTTATTCAGCTATACTTTATGGATAAAGTTTTACATCCAGAACATTTGGAGACAAAACTTGACACTTAATGTTTCAGCATTTAAAGAGTGGGTTCATCAGAAACTAACCTTCGATAATTTTGTATACTGTGTTAACCTGCAGAAAACCACAACAAACTTCAGTGTTTTGACAAACTTTATATCTACTGAGATATTCCAGTACATGCACCATGCATGAATGCAAAACAAAATAGTTTTTACATTAAAGTATGTTTTAATGAATGAAATAGCCAATTTGAGTAATAATAATTAAGGGTCATTGGAATACAATATAATGGATTTTATGTAATACATTTAAAATAATCTAAGGTTTTATCAATAACTCCAGCATTTCTCAAGGATATAGCTAGTTTAATCTTTTCACCAAGAAAACTGCCAACTGAGAAAAAATGTTAGGGTTTTATTACAGGTGCACTGTGAAACAGAGTTAAATGCTGTTTCTAGAGCAACTTTATAAAATACTAGCTAGTGTGAAATTTTTATAATGAAATTGAATCCACCTTGGTGACAAATTGTATTTTGAAATCTGCAGTTGTATTGATTTGAAATGCAGTGTGATTCATTAAAAACTTGAAAAATTAGCTGAATGATTTTCAAAAACATCAGGGCACACACTGTTAAAGCAATCAGAACAAGTTCAACAAAGAAACAATAACTTTTTTAGCTATGAAACTAGATATTTGAGCTGCAATTGCAACATATCAATATTTAAGGCAACAAGTTTCTCACGGATCAATAATCAACATAGAAAAAAAATTCAATAATTAATGTAAATAAATAACTTTTTGAAGTTAACTAGTAGGAGTCAAATCTGAATTTTAAAGTAACGAACAAACTACTGAGTTGCGCTATGCTTGCAAAGCATTTTTCCTAATTGAAAATCTTATTATTATTTCTCTGATAACATATCCATTAAAAAGTGTATGTTAAAATGATCCAAGTAAAAACTTTTTGATTTACACCAGATAGCCCTCTTTTTTTCCAATTGGTAAAATTGTGAGCATTTAAAATTTAGGTTTAGATATTTTCATATAATAATCTTCAACAACAAGGCAGGTTTAAAAACCATATAAATTAGAGCTGCCAACTGCTCTTAGAGTTAGTTAAACTTAAATATCCAACTTAAAAGCAAATGTATGTAGAGCTGCCTGACCAGTGCTTTGGGGTCAAACAATTTTAGAAATAAAGTAATCTGTTTTATTGTGGTTGCATGGTTGATTGCAAAACAGGCATTTTTGAAAAAGATAAGAAGTAATATAATATATCATGTGACCTGCAATTTCAACAACTCTTGAAATTTGCAAACACTTGTAAATCCTTGCTACAACCTTGAAAATTTGACTAGGTGTAATTTCTCATATGAATTCTTGATAATGCAACTAATGTGACCACAACTATTTTTATCTGTGACAGCCTCACTAGTTTTTAAACATTTGTAATGTGTAGAATATTTAGTTTCAACGTTTCTTAATCCAGATTCATGAGGAAATAATTGATGCGACTAAAACTGAAGTATTAATTATCATTGTTAGAATTAAAATAAAAAACAGCTGTCAGTGCTAAGGTATGAATGCCAATTTAGAACTTATGCCAATGGCAGCTTGACATTTTGTTTTAGCATAATCTAGATCTATTTTGTAAAACTTTTTTTCAACGTAACTTCAGGGAAAAAGTACGTGTATAGCATTCCATATTAGCTGTACACGGTTCATTGGTCTATGAAACAAAAACTCTTTTAAAGTTATCTTTCACCACAATAAACCCGGAAGGGCGTAAACTGCAAACGATGAAGGCTTGTAATTATCATTGACCGTATGTCAGTATTCGTGAAAATATTCACCCCGCATTTTAATGTGTAAAACTAGACATTTCTGATATTTCTGGAAACACTTGGTTAAAGTCCGACAAGTATTAATATCAGCATAACAAATATGGAGTTGGACATTTACATAAAAGCATGTTTAAACGATGAAAAATTTTCTTATTCTTTTTAAAACATACCCGAAAATATCAAGGTAGAGGTTTAAACAGTTCTACATCAATTTAAAAAGATCTCGTTTACAAACCAAACGTATACGCAATGTCTTCAACTCAAGCGGAAAACCTATAGCTAGTAGATTTTTTTCAAACTGTGGCGATCACCTGCGAAGTGAAAAGCAACAAAGAAAGTTTTCTGCGACTAAGCGTCTACAAGAAAAGTCTTGAAACACAAGTCGTAACGACGAATGGATTCCTTAATTTCAACGGTTGTTGTCAATTTTATTCAACCAGACATATTTTCGATCTAGAAGTAGAAGTAGAATGTCGGTTCTCTCTGGTTTTCAGCTTAGTCAGAGTAAGTGCCAGGAACACGCCAAGTTTATTCTTAGGCAATTAGATTTACGCCAACAACTTATTTTCAGACAATTGAACACATTTACCAAAGCAAAAGTTTGTCACGAGAATAAGAAAAATATATAAAATATAGTGTTCGGACTGGTGATACTAGAAATAACATGTGTATAAATGTTCGCTTGTGTAGGATATAAAATGTTCTAGTTTCGATAGTTCAAACAGTCCACATTATCTGGTCATGATCACGTTAAACCTCTTTGTTTAACTATCCATCTGGATATACGTTAGGAATTCTCTTCTCTCTGACTGTTGTTGACTTGAACTTTTGAGCGAGCGAAATAATGGAATTGTTTTACGCTCTGCGATAAAATTCAGCAAGCAAAGACCGCGTAATGAGAGTCAAAAAAATTAGAGCTTTGAGTTTAACGAAAAAGAATTTAAAAGATTACTTTCTATTCATCAAAATTTGAATGGGCTTTTCGACGCTGGCCCACAGCATGTAAAGCCAATGCAAAATTTAGAAAAGTTAACGATATGATATTGACTTACCATATTCCTCGCAGTACAAAAGCGATTCCGAATGGGATAACGAAATCATCACTCGCAACCATCCATCGCCGTCTGAATACAACAATCCCTGGCATGGTATAGTTTAAACGATGAAAAATATACCGTCCGCCGATTTGTTCGTTATCACAGAGTTAATTTTCACGTGTCTCTAAAACAAGACATCTGGCTCATAGATGGCGGAAAAACAACCCTCGAAATTTTTTTTCCCTCTTCATATGATTACAAACTATGCTAGTAAATTTGACAGATCGAACGATATGAGATACGAATCATGGATATTCAAATCGTGCCTACATGTAATCAAATGAAATAATTCTTATCTTTTGCTTTGCGGCAGGGCAGACCTTTCAAAACAATTTGAATATGTCAACATTAATTCACGCATGCCTGAGCTGAAAGACCGCTGAAACAATTTTACTGTCGTTAGGCGTTTATAAACTCGCCATCTGATTGGTCGAGGAGAAAAAATGCTGAAGTTCAAAATCTTTGATGCACGAGGCCAACGAATCGAACTTCAAACAAATGGGCCGCGAGAAAAAAATATGAAGAAAAGTTAAATTCATATTCCATGTCATCGTCGGAGGCTTCTTCTGATTCTTTTAACGGAACTTCACAGGATTATCTCTAATCAGATCGAGGAACTTTGAGTCAATAGAGCATATTTTCTTCGCGATCCCGCTTGCGCGCCAAGCAGATTTCGGAAATCAAACATGCCTAGAAGAAGAACAACAGTTGAAGAGAACGAGTTGGGTTATGCATTGCACCTGAAAGGGACTGAAGTAATAAAAGAATTTCATGCCAGTGTACAAAAGGAACAGTTTTGTTATTTGGAAGAAATACTACTGGAAGCAAAGAAAGCTTTTGGGAGGTAAGTGACCTGTTTTGTACCATGAAACGAACATTTCATCAACTGATTTGTTTTAACTGCTTTAATTCGAATAACTTCAAAACTAGGCGCGTCTTTAATAACAGTATTTTGAAGTTAACGCCGATATAAATCATACAACTTCAACCAATCTTTCACAGCCATGGTGTTTAGCCAGGTACATCTTTGAGGATGTAGTAAGTTTAAAATCCGCCTCGACAGGCAATCGTTAGTGGGGAGACTACGTTTATAATTGGTTAAACAATAATGCCCGCTCCGAGTTTCTCGACCTATAAAAACAAGTTTGGCAATTGAAGTGAAGTTTGCAATCCACGATCATTTAGCTTGACTGTATATATGTACTTTTACTCGGCCAATCCCTATTTAAGCGGCTACGTACTAACCTGCAAAATGTTTGGCAATTCAAGTTTGCTATACAGTTAACTCTAATTTCAATAACTTAGTGAATGAAATACTGTAAAAAGTTGTTGTGAGTTTTTCTAAGGTGAACTGCATTATAATTTTCATAAGGTTGCCTTTTCATGTAGCTAACAAATAATTCATTCAATTTATTTTGAAAAGAAATATTCTACTGAATTAAAAACTAACCTGGCTCTCAGTAATCACTAAAGTTATCAGTAAAAGTCTTCTCAAATTTCATGCAGTAATCATCTATTAAATTCTAGGTCATTGTCAGTAATTGGTTATTAAACCCCATTCAGACCCTCCAGATTCTATTCGCTGGGTAAATTCAGAGAAAAGCTTTGCCGGTACCAGGGGAATCTGTATGTCAACCCTTTAGTCTCAACTGCGAGAGCAAACTAAGGGTCCTTTTACATGAACCCAGGTTAGCTGTCAACCTGTGTTGTGAAAAGTTCTGTTTGCATGGACCCGGGTTGTATGCTGTTCACCCTACCCAGGTTGGCTAACAGCCTGACTCAGGTCAACAAGTGCTTTTGCTCGGTCGAAAGACTCAATGCGATATTTTCGCAGTTATTTTGGAAGAAAATTGCGAACAGAGGACAAGTTGTTGTGATGTTAACGTTGTTCGTGATAGTTTGTTTTTTGTATGCTTTTTTTGTTAATCTTAGTGAAGCAGCAGAGATTGTTACTGTTAGCCCAAAGTAAATCAAAAGTTGATGTGGACCTGGTCAGAACAAGACTTCAAAAGTTTAATTGAGTTAGAACTTGAGTCTTAATTCCTATAATTATAGCAAACTTCAGAACTTGAAGCCATATTGAGGTGGCAAAAACAACATTTTTATGCATGCTTAATGTAACAGGTGTGAAGGTTCCAACCTGTGTTCAAACTCACCACAACTTTACATGGACCTGGGTCCTTTATCAAAATCCAACCCGCCGAGGCCGGGTCAACCCGGGTGTCAAAACAGGTTACATACCCAGCAAGTAGGGTTGACCTGGGTCAGACATTGGATTTGTGTAAACAGTTGCAAGCGATTGACTGGAGAATGGGTTGACCTGTACTCATAGTGGGTGTTTTTTTTCAAAACTAGTTTCTTCCCAATTATTATTGCTTAATCAGTCCTATTTCATCCTTTTACTAATTTAGTCAATTAACAGAGGTAATTAGGGCATGCTTGAAACAGTTGAATTCCATTTTTGCAACCTTCCAATCCTGTTAGTAATTTCATTAGGACCTCTCCCTGTTAATTGCCTACATATATATATAATTAAGGTTTGATGTGGTCCATATTACTATTAATCTATTACTCTTATATATTTTAACCCAATTGCTTGTCACTTTGTTTAGTGTTTCTCAAAAGGGAAAAAATTTCATTTGTGTAAATAAAAGTCAATTGATGCACAGGTAAACTGATGATTAACCAGTTAGAGTATTTTTTTAAGTTGCCTGTAATTGTTGCATTTTTGAGTTCCTTTAATGACCTCCTTGAACAGACGTTTTTGCAAACCAGCACTAGCAATGGCATTGCTATGTTTGGCTTGTTTGATTGGATTTTTTCGCTTGCTATTTGATTTGAAGGGACTCTATTGGAAGACCACTTTTTTAGTGTCCAAACTTTGATTTTTTTAATTTGACTTTTGCATCACAGATTGAAGAAGAAATAAGCCAAGTTTGACTTTAATTTTTTTTTAAATTGAAACTATGAATGCCCTGCCCATGCCCACTCTCCAGTGTTTTTCTGATATATATACTAGATATGTTTTTGTTTCAATTTTTCAGTCGGCAGTTAGAATTACTTCCAAAGACACCATGCATGAGGCGCAGCAAAAGAAAGAGAAACCCAAATGCTTCTGAATCAGATGAGAATACAAATCCTTGCTCTCCTCAAGCAGAAGCCAAACCAGACAGTGCAAGAAACAAAAAACAAAGGGTGACAGAATCATCTCCTGCAAATGCCTTTACGCTTGACCCAGTTAGTGAGAACAAAGTGTTAGAAACTAGTTTTCAATCCTCTGGAAGAAGAATGCAATTCAGGGCATGCAAAACAAGGGCCACAGTCCAGCATCGCACAACTCGGACAACTAGAAGCTCTGCTAGAAGGAAAGGTGCCAGTGTTTCAGAAGAAAAAAGTTCTGACAAAAGTGGAATTGCAGAAGAAACTGTTAAAGATGAAACTGAAAAAATCGGTACACAAAAGAAATCAGCAAGAACGAGAGCCAACAAGAAGCCTAAAATATCCAAAGCAAGTGAAGAATCTAAATCAGAACAAAATTTTATCAATGAGAATCAAGAAGCAAAAGATACTGATAAGCAAAAAGCAGAATCAAACAAGAAACCAAGCACACCTCGTACTTCTCAAGAAGAAAGAAAAGACATTCAGTTGTGTGTTCCAGATACACCTGAAACAAAAACCCCAGAAACCATATCAAGTCCTGCAAAGTCATGTAAGTCTGTCTTTCAAATTGTTCTCTCACCATTGGTTATTAAAGACAGTCTTGAGAAAGAAAAAAATGAGTGTCCTGAAGCAGAACAAGAATCTCCCAGTGAATTGAAAGAAAATGGAAAGGTAATCACAAGTTCAGAGAAGACTTCCAGCCTGCCTTTTGGTTCTACCCAAACCTTAGCAGAGTGCTCTTCAAAGAAAGTTATAGTTCCAAGAGGCTCACTTGAAAAAATAGGAAGAAAAAGAAACTCCTCAGCTGCTTTTGATGTGGTTGATGGCCATACTCAAGTGGAAGAAGAGGAAACTGATGTTTGTAAGAGAAGTTCTCTGGCCCTTCCCTCAACAATACCTAATTTGCCAGAAATTAAAAGACTAAAAACAGGAGATCATCCAGATACTGAAGAAACAGGTGTTACAAACAGTCAAGAAAGCCCTGCTATGTCCATAACTGGTGAAACACCAGAAAAGAAAAAGCGACAAAGTTCTCAACGCTTGAGGAAAGATAGAAAGTCTATTTCAAGAAAATTTCAATCAATGGCAACTACAACTAACACACAGAAAGACAAAGCACTTGTAAAAAGCTCTGTGAAACTGAAACTTACAAAGAGTAGATTGATGCCTGCATTAAAGCCTCAAGTTGCAAGCACAATGCTAGATGACACAAATAGAATTAGCAGCTGTTCTGTTCAATTTAATGATATTCAGCAAGACTTGTTCGGGGTAGCCAAAAAACCAACAGGCAAATCATTGAGCAGTTCAAACGATGAACAAGGTACTGACATGGAGAAGAGCTACCACAGTTCCCAATCTTTATGCAAATCATCAAGCAGCTCAACTGATGATCAAGGTAGTGATGTGGAGAAGAGACGCCACAGTTCTCAATCTTCATGCAAATCATCGAGAAGTTCAAATGATGATAAAGGTTCTGACATGGAGAAGAGTAGCCACAGTTTTCAGTCTTTAAGCAAATCATCAAGCAGTTCTAGTGATGATCAGGGTACTAACACAGAGAAGAGCTGCCACAGTTCCCAGTCATCATGCAAATCTTCAAGCAGTTCAAATGATTATCAAGGCACTGACATGGAAAGGAGCTACCACAGTTCACAATCTTCGAGCAAATCGTCAAGCAGTTCAAATGATTGTCAAGGCCCTGACATGGAGAAAAGCTCCCAAAATTCCCAGTCTTCAAATGATGATCAAAGTACTGACATAGAGAAGATGCATTACAGTTCTCAATCTTCAGACAAAACTAAAAGGTATGTTAATACAATTCTGACATGATATAATAGTAATGATAACAAAGTAAAACTTTAGTTAACTTTGAATGAGAAGATTGCATTTAGTTATTTGAATTCCCTTAAGGTTCACACGGTCATGAAGAGTTATGGAATTTCTAAATGCATTTTCCAGGCTTGTAAAAGTCATGGAACTTAGTAAACAGGGTCGTCCGGGTCCTTAAAAACCTTAAAAGTCCTTATTTTTCACTTTCCAAAATTTGAGGCCTCAAAAGTCCTTAAATTTTACAAAAATTTATCATGGTCCTTAAAAAGTCCTTAAATTTTTGCTTTTTCTTTGTTATGATAATTCGGTAAGTCTCAACAATGCCCGGGAAATGCATTTTCCAAGAATCTTGACTCGAAAGGGCAGAGTTTACTGGGTGGCTTCAAGTAGTACCTGGAGATCTGAACAGTGCTTCGTGCAGTCTTTGCCACAATATCGTAAAAAGTCATGTTTTAGGTCAGTTCTGGTTGTTGATGCCCCATGGCTTAGGTCCTCAAAAAACCAATAATCTTACCTTAAAAAGTCCTAAAAATGTCCTAAAATTTTGCTTTGAGAAAAGCGGACAAACCCTGAGTAAAACTTCTAAGATCATGGAAAAGTCATGGAATTTAATTCATCATTCTCAGTGTAAACCCTGAAATTGGCATTTAAAGTTGAATTGAAGTGTCGGTAGCCTGTTCTGTTGTAATGAATCGTGATTGCACAATGTATCTGGGTAATAAAAAATTGCGCTTAGTCATGGAAATTCATGGAATTTCATTCATCATTGTTAATGTGTGAATCCTGTCCCTGAAAGTCTGAACTGCTTTTGTTTACCTTTTTCACCCCTGCATGTTAATCAAGAAGTTACTCTTCCCTACATAATTCAAAGAAACCATGTGGTATTGAAATATTGTTGCTTAATAAAACAAACCAAAGGAAACCACTAAGGATGACCAAAAGGAATGGGTCCTGCAAACTGGAAAGTTAGCATTTTTCATATTAATGTACATTTGCATCTGACTCTTATTAACCTTGTGGTTGTTTCAACAGCTTGTATCCCTTAAGTATAAGTTTAACAGTTTATTTGAGTGTGTAAATTATTTGTTTCTGTCAAACAGACATTCATCAACCTCAACCAACGACCCAAGCACACCAAAATCAAATGAACCTTCATCCGAAGATGACGATGATATTTTCGAGAGTGCCAAAGACACATTCTCGACACCTACAGGACCAAGCACAAATGTTTATCCAGCACTACGAAAGTCTGGAGAAAGTAAAGCTACTGTAGCATTAACAAAGGTAAAAAGTTATCATTTTACAGGACAATTTGGATTGTGAATCTGCTTTTTACTGATATACAAAACCAAACAGAAGTTTTGAGAACGATTCATTGTTATAGTTTTTCAAATACCCTGGTTTAAATCTATCTTTTCTTGATTTTTGTCCATTCATGCTTTATTTTATACTTATCTAGACCTTCCTTCAAAGTTTTAGGCAGTTGTTCTTACATTTTGCCATTTCGTTTTGGTGGCCAAACCCGACGGTTAAACATTGTTTAATAATAATCACAAACGTGGTAAAGATATAGAAGCAGCAAGTAAAACGGCACCGAAGCCTCATGGGTTAAGAGGAACTAAAGCCTTTATTGAACCCTAAAAATGGTTTGAACATTAGCAGTCATTGACGGCTGTTTCAGCCGAGTTGGGCCTTGCCAGCTCGACACAACTAACTAATAGGCTCGAATTCCAACAGAGAGAGATGAACAAGAATGCAAGGGTTAATGCTTGTGAGAAATACATCAGTGTCGTTTAGGTTCTTCCAACCTGTGAGGCCTCAATGCCATTTTACTGGCTGTTTCCATATCATTAGCAAGCCTGTGAAACGCTGCTGATTTTTTACACCTCCAGCCATATCCTTTCCTAAACCAGTCTCCTGCTACTGGCACAGGACATTTTCACTTTCTGTGCATAACTCAAAGCCAAGTTAAGCACCTTGTTGTACCTTATTTTCTGTCTGTGCAATTTTATGGAAGACTAGAGATGCGCTATCACTACTGATAGGTACAGTCAGGCTTCTCAAGACTAGCTGGTTGGTGACCGAATGAGCCGCTTTTTTCAGTGATTTAGAAGTTGCAAAATCACTTCCAACTAGTACAGAAGAAAATTCAACTTGACCCAAAAGTTCTGTTAGCTTCCACATATTAAACAAGAAACATCATGGTTCTGTTGAAAAAGCAAGTTTTAGTTTATTAAATCGAACACAATTCATAGCGCTGTTTGTTTCATTAGATGACTTTGAGGTCACTGGGGTTTGTAAGGGTCTATATGCCTCAGAATTCTTAGTATAACAGGGTTACAGTTAGTCTTGCTCCTTCGGAAACCAGTCGCTTATATTGAAGCTTTAACCTTTGCTTCTGGGATATTTTAAAAACCCTAGTTAATGATTATTTCGATATAGGCAGCAAACCCTTTATTGACCTATTTGTGAGGAAGATTACAGAACTTAAGGCCCTAGATTGAAATGTGCGGGTAAGACAGCCAATTTAAAGTCTTCGACGCGATTCATCTCCCAAATGAAGTAGGCGCCAACCTGACACGAATACACCATTACCTATGATGACAAGAATAGTTTTTCTTAAGGTTATCTGCATAGAGACATAATTGGCGAACGTTCTTAAAAGTAACTGGTTCTAAGGTTATGTTTGAATGTACGAACACAAATGTTGGATAGAAACTTTAAACCTGTCTTAAGTCTCGTTGAATTTTGTAATCAAACATTGTAAATCAGGGGAATTACAGGGACCAAAGGGAAGAACTTTAAAATGGTACTTTTGTTCAGGAAACGCGAATAGCCATTTATTTGATAAGTTTTTATGTAACGTATTCTTGACATGGTGAAACCGCATGTGGTTTTAAACCATCAGTTTTTTCATTCGAATAGTTTAATTATGTAGGTGATGTACTGAATCTTTGACTCATTAGTTCTAAATTCTAAGTTAGATCTCGTTATTCTTGTAGGTGCAAGTTAAAGCATGTAATATTGCAACTATTCATTCATTCATCAAGAGGAATACCCCAAAAAAGGTTGATCTAGAGGTAAGAAAACAATAGACGTGAACTTTTATTCTTTTCTCTATGAGTTAACAAATTTGTAACTATCCTTCGAATTGAAAGGAAGTAGCCCAACTTGAAAATTTATTGAAGAGAGGGTGTTGTACTCGTATGATTTTTATGGCCAATCTAAGTAAGAGCTGGCACACCCGAAGTTGAAATACAAGTTAAGTTTGGGGAAGAGCTTATTTTTGTTCTCACAGGTTCCACGAAGACGGTGGTGCAATTGTATTGCTTAAGCCAAGTGTAACCAACAAAGTCGAATTTTTTTTTCTAGTGGTCAGCTGGAGGCAACCCCTATACAAAAACTTACTCGTCCCAACAGCCACCCATCCACCCTATGTTAATCTGGCCCTTTTTTGTATACTGTCTGGTATTTTGCTTTCAAATATTTCTTATTTTTTAACATATTGGCTTTCCGTTGGATTCTTGTTTTTTCGTCCCAACTAGAGGCGTTTTTCTCTTTCTCTCTTCTAATTCTTATCATGACGAATGTGAATGCATATGTATCACAGACAATCCATTGTTTTAATTCTGCAGAACAAGAAGGAGAGACTTCAGATGCAAATAAAACAGAGACAGGAAAGAGAAAAAGAAGTTAGAGAAAAGCTAGAGCAACAAAAACAGAAGGAGCTGGAAGAACGAAGAAGGTAATTTATTTAATTGTTATAACGTTTATCCCTTTGTCTGCGAAATTTTTACCTTATGAATATTGTTATTGTTGGCTTGGTACTTGGGTAAACCTGAAGTCACTGACTTAAAATGAAACCAAATTGCCTAAAGCCACAGTAATAAAAATGTTATGGCTTGGGAATTTTCGGTCTGAGTGAGTTAAGAGGTTCTTCTTCAGAATGTGTACACGAGAACCTTGCTGTTTTAAAAAAGTTTTATTTAATCAGCAAAGGGCAACATTTGCTTCAAATTTTCGATGAAAGAATTCACGATGGATAGTCGTGGATTTTTAGGTGATGAACAAACCAAAAAATGATAAATTTGTGTTCATAATTCCGCCTGGTAAATATGTATACAACCATAGGTAAGCTTGGTATTGGGAAAAAAGTAGACATTTAACCTATATTTATGTATGAGATAAAGTTCACGATGGATAGTCGTGGATTTGCAGGTGATGAACAAACCAAAAAATGATAAATTTGTGTTCATAATTCCGCCTGGTAAATATGTGTACAGCCATAGGTAAGCTTGGTATTGGAAAAAAGTAGACATTTTAACCTATATTTATGTTTAAGATAAAATTGTGGTTAACGATGTTGCAACTGTTCTTTAGGAAAAGAGAGGAGAAGGAAAAGAAAGCTGCTGCTTTGAGAGCTGCCAAAGCCAAACTAGAACAGGAGAAAAAACGGCAAATGCAAGAGAAAATGAAGCTTTTGAAAGATGTTGACGAGAAGATGAAAAAGAAAAAGGAGATGGAAGAGGAGGCTAAGAGAAAACTGCGAGACAAAAAGAAGGCCGATCTTGAAGCGCGCAGGAGACAAGAGGAGGAGGCACGCAAGCAGAAGATTCTCGATTTGGCGAAGGAACAGAAAAAACAAGAAGAGTTGCAGCGACGCAAACATGAGTTTGAGGAGGAGGAAAGAAAAAAGAGAATCGCTGAAGCCAAAAGAGTTCAGGAACTGAGAGAGATGGAGCTCGAGCGAGAGAGGCAAATGGAAAAACAACGCATTTTAAATGAAATTGAAGAAAAAGAAAGACGGCAGCGGGAGGTGCTGGAAAGACAAGAGCGAGATCAGAAGTTGAGAGAAGAAAAGGAGAAGGAAAAACTTGAGAAGGAAAGAAAGAACAGAGATGAAAAAGAAAAGAAGCTCAAGGATGAAAGAGAAGCGATCGAAAGAAAAAGGCTGGCTCAACTATTTAAGGAAAAAGAAGAGCAGGAGCGCAAAGAAAAAGAAAGAAAATACTTCGCCGAAAAGGAGAAATTGGAAAAAGAGCGAAAGTTGCGGGAAGAGGCTATTCGGGAAAAAAGGCGACAGGAGGAGGCAAGAGAACGACAGAGGCTTCTGGAAGAGAAACAAAGAGCTGAGGCAGAGAGACGAAAACTTTTGTCATCTGTGGACTCGTACGAAATGACTCCACCTCCACCCCCAAAGGTTAGAAAACCGGCTTCCTCAGAAAATTATGGAATTAACGATCTGAACAGCGATGATTCTACCGACGATGAAGATGCACCGAGAAAGAAAGTACCCGCTTGGGCCAAAGGCCCTGCCTTGAAAGCCACATTGTTAAATCAGGAACTCATGAATGTTGATACGGACTTGATTTTTGGCCCCGTTGACACCACACCAAACTTAGACGAGATATTTAAAATCAAGAGAAAGAGGTTTTACCAACGTACCAGCTCGGCGATTTGGCATTCGCCACCTTTGAAACATCTGAGGCCGGGCACATTCGTATAGAAAAACGAAAGTAGAACTTTTAAGAATAATTTTGAGAGGCTTAAATTTGTTCATTAATACTGATGAACTGTGGTTTTATTACAATCAATGTAAATAGTTCCCACGTTTTAATTTTGCTGCAAAACTTCTATGAACAGTTGGACATTTTTCCGTTTCATGGACATTCACAAAAGTTAAGGATGTTTTGGTATTTGGGTTGCGCTGCAGTGTACGGGGAACACAAACTTCGTAACTAGGTTAGATCAAGAGGTAAATGCTATACCAAATCCTCAAATTTGTAAAATATTCTAATTTTTCTGTCAGAAGAATTCCAAGCATATTCAATTACCTGCCAAAGACAAATTTTTAACAAGACTGTAGTAATAACGACCCCTCAACTTTCACGTTTGTTACTTACATGTGCGAAAATGCCTGCTCTAGAGAAGAATTAGGGCTGTGAATCAGATTAAAAGAACGAAACAGACAATCGTTTAGGGACAATCCAGTTCATGCACCAGGTATAGGCCGCCCTTTATTATGTATTGTTCTCTTGCACAATTCTGAGGCTTTTAGATACATATTTACGGTAACTCGTCATTTTGTCAAGTTAGAAAAGAGATTTTAGCTTTGCTAAGCTCTTCTAGAGCCGTGCCATTATTATATCACTCAATCCCATCCAACTTAAGCCCGGAATGTCTTAGATTTTGAACCATTTGTCAAAACTCTGTAAAGTGACGATTGGTTTAGAAAAATTATGTAAATACAAGTTAATAATTTTGGAATAAAATTCGTGTAACTTTAGTTTTAAAACTAAAAGGAGTAAAAAAGATTGATCTCAAAGCCTTGGAGTCCTTTTAACTGATATGCAAGGCGCCACCCATAGAAAGACGAAGAAATAACCTTAATTGGTAAGATTCAACAACTTGCACGAAGATATATACTATTGCCAGAGTTTGGAGAAGCTGTTAATGAAAAGAACACAGAAATACCTTGAGCCCGGTGCACACGTCAGGAAACAGCTGAAGGTAGAAAGCTTAGCGAGTTTCGCTTGCGTGCAACAAAATCTTTCTGGAAGTTTTCCCTCTTGAGACGGCATTGTAAAGATGAAACGCGATATTTACTTCGAGGCTCGGCTGTTTCCTCTCGTGTACGCCGAGGTCTGTCTAACGAAGGCGTAAAAAATCGTTATCTTATCTCAAGACAGAAAGGTTGTTGTATTCTACTTGAACTAGGTTGCGCACAATTTCTTTTAAAAATAAAACTTGATAGTCAAGCAACCGCTTTGTCTTCATTTTGGTTTTGACCTGCTTTCTCTCTCCAGTTCATCGGTGACGGCCATTTTAAAGATTAATTGCTGTTTCTGTGTTGGTATCGTTGCGTGATTAAGTTGAACCCCAATAACTCGGGCTGGGTTAATTCAAAATACTCACTTATTCGAATAGAATCCAATTTCCCAAGGATTTGAATCGGCTCATTCAAAATTCCGTTTACTCGGAACTGTTTTTCGTTTCCAACCATAGTTCTAATTAACGGAGTCATACTGAATTGTTTTACACAAATGTGATAACGTAAAACCCTGGCGTCGTAGTAGGCCAGCTGTTTTTATCCAAGTGCTCGACTTGCTTCCCCGTCCAGGATCCTGTACAGCCAATACTATTAACTACTTTCTTAGCTACAACGTACTAATTAGGGAACGTTCCTTTTGTACAATCAAATCCCCATTCCTTAATTAAATCTAGATTGTTTGGATTTCCTGTGATAATGGAACGGAAAATTTGAATCAGATCTTAGGTCCTTCGCTGCGCTAAAACAATCTTTCGAGAGTGGATTTTTCGGGTTATGACATTTTTAAATAAAGGAACATTTAATCTAGTTTTGGGTTTAAGAATCCGGATTTGGATTTTCTAAAAGGAACGTACCCTAAAACAATAAGACAAAATTAATTTCAAACTCTTATTAGTACAAACGGGTTTGTAAATTTTGAATCATTTTGTTTTGGATTCAACAACTGTTCAAGGGACTAGTTGCCTGCGCAGCGGCACATTTGGGTGGGGCCTTTGGGGGGAAGGGGGGGGGGGAGGCAGAGAGCTCGCTGTTCTCCCACCGCCTCAGACTCTCCCCAACATGACTAATATGGGCCGCTCCACGTGCTTTTCTCATACTTCAGTCAGTTGACGACAGTATGTACTCGTGCTCTTTACAGAAAGGACTAACACCGGACAAGAATTAAGAATTAAACTGATAGCTTGGAGATTTCGAAAGTGAGAAAGAAGCTCTCGTCAACGAGTTCGAATTTGAGACAAAATATACACAACGTATCCGTGTCAAATACACTCTCTTGCTAATAACAACTCTAAAGCTAACAGCGGATTCTCTTTACCTGTGGTAGTAACTGGCAATGATAACAACATATAATGATATTTCTAAAACGCAGACTGGCATGATGATGTTCATCTTGGAAGATTCGCAGAAACGCTCGCGTTTAGCGACCCATAAAACTTGCTGTGGTTTAAAGAAAACATTTGTATTTGTCAAAAACTGGAAAAGACGCCAAATCTGTTGGACTGAAGCATTAAGCTAATCATCAATCAGATGCAGGGTAAAGCAGGGATTTTAAGAATAAAGCCTAGTACGAGAACCAGTATTAAATTTCATCCACGAGGGTCCAATCGTTGTGTTAGTACTTGCACCATATGCATTAAAGTAACTCTGCTTTGATTGACCATATTATAATAGGTTTAAAACAAGGGTTCATTGACGTCTTATTCTTCTTTTTTAGGACGAAAGCAAAATGCTCGCTTTGTTTGTCGTCCAAAAAAAAAAGAAATAGACGTTAATGAACCCGTAGTTTAAAAAACACTCAAATTCAAAGTCTGTGACCGTTAGCACATAATTGTAGTTTTTCTCGATGTTTTAATGATTAATTAATCCATTGCCTCCTAAACATGGTGTTATCTTTTTTAACTTTTATTTTTAGTATATCTATGGCATGAAAGTAGTTTTAGCAGACTTGGAAATGTGGCGAGTGATAAGATATTTTATTAGAGGGCGACGGCCTTTTCTAAACATTCTTTCAACGAACCAAGGTTGGAGTCTGTTGCCCTCTAATAAAATATCTTATCACTCGCCATATTTCCAAGAAAGATCCATTCATATCTTATCATAAAGAATAGCAGAAACATGACAGGAAAATAGTCGCCTAAGCAGCTAATTGGCTGAGAAACAGTTTTCTGCTCGGGGGGGAGCCGGTCTGTATGATACATCTTTGATAAACTCTAGCCACGTCTTTTTGTGAGATCAAGAGGCTGCCAAAACCCAAAATTTAAGAACATTCTAAGAACATATTGAGGCTGAGAAATGGCGAAGAACTTTTCTTTTGGATACCGCCCAAGATTATGGAAATAAGTTTTTCTCGGTTAATGTTCATCAGTATAACATCTCCTTTAGAGTTGTGGATGTATGTACAATTCAAATTTGTTTTTAAAACTGATACTTCAAGTTTATTAATCATATATCTTTTGCTAGCCAAGGTAGCAGCCGGTTCAATAAAGCAAATTTGTGCTTTCGTTTGGTTTGTACGAACAGAAAATATCAACTCCACACCCTAGGCGAACAATTATTAAGAAACATTTCAGGCTGAAATCCTCAAAGCATTTAAGAACATTTAGCCTCAGCCAAAAATTAAACGTTCTTATAATGCAAGAAGAATGTATCAGACCTGTAGTTGTTTAGACTCTATCGGCTACTTCATTATATTACCGCTAAAAAAAATTGGCTGGATTGCCTGAGTTGGACTGGAAGACATGAGTTCGAGTCCTACTCAGCAGAATGAAGCTATCCCTTCTTTGGAGTGAGTACAGGAGTATGTCGTAAACTGAGATATAAGTGAGTTACTCTGGGGCCAGTTGTTCAAAAGCCGATTAACTTTAACCCAGGATTAACTCTTAACAAAACCTATTGGTTGTCATGGTAGTTAACCCTGGATTAGGCTAATCGTCTTTTGAACAACTCGGCCCAGCTGATTTACACGCCTTTTTTATAAGAACAATTTTAAAAGAACAACGAGGCTCAGATTGGCAAAAATTTAAGAACAATTTAAGAACGAGCTGAGGCTCGGGCTCGATAGCAATTTTGAAACTTTACCGAGCTTCGGCATTTAACTTATAGCAATACACTGAAATGATTTGCAGTTTTCTCTCTTTTAATCAGTCATTGCTTCAAGTTATTCGCATTACTTATCGGACAAGCTTGCCCCGAAGTTAGTCCTTACAATTCGTTTTCAAATACATGTAATGCAATACCTTAGCTTAGTTTTTATTCGACTTAAATTGCACACTTAGAAACAAAAACAATTTAAGAACAATTTGAGGCTCAAGTCGCCGAAAAATCAAGAACAATGAGCCTCGGAAAAATTTACTGGTTCTTATAGAAAAAAAGCGAGTAGTCGTATTTTTTAAGTCCCAAAAATGCTTTAGAATGGAAAAATTTATATCATTCAATCTCACTGATTTTTTCTAAATTTTGATTTCAAGGCTGTCATTATAACTACTTTTTTGGTAAAAGATACAAATATACTCTTCTTGATGAGGAAATAGGAAACCAAACCGAGGCCAACTGACCTTAAAAATCAGTTTGAGCTATATATAGGTTAACTAATTCATTTTTTGTAGCCTCAGTGATTTTTCTAGAATTATAGTATTGTCAGTTGTTTCAAGACTGAAAGCTAAAAAGCCTACAGACATCCCCAGGACCCACATGTTCAAAAGCCGGCTAATTTTAGCACTCGGGTAAAGAAAAATTCAAACAGTTATATCTTTAAAATGAAAAGTTTGCTTTAATTCCAAGTACTGCTTAGACTTTTAAACAATACAAACATACTAACCTTAAATTTCCCAACATTTAACGTAACGTGAGAAACGCAAGTGCATGGATTAACTTAATTTATAACTCAGGATTAATGAGGTGCTAATCGGTCTTTCAACAACCGTGCTCTGGTTAATACACAGGCACAATAGAGAGCGAAGCGTGAAGCGGGGTGTCTATGATTAAACAAGATAACAAAAATTCCAGAGCTGAGTTAAACAAATCGTTGCAATAGCTTACCACATAAAGCGAGAAAACTAGAAATAGAATGATACAAAGACGGCTTCCGTTTCAATTTGAAACGACTCATCGATATCCAAGCCGGTCGGGGGTGGGGGGAGGGGGGCGATACTCCCTATATTGGGGTGGTAGGTATGACCGTCGTATTTTTAGGGGTTAAAATTGCGAATCCGGTACAACCGAAAAAATGAAAAAGTCAACTAGTACTTACACGTAGAACTCAATCTATATACAAGACTAAAAATAGTTCTTAAAATGCATAAAAAAAAGTAGTGCGTAGTCAGAAAGGAAACATTCATATGCTACTCTTTAAACTAAAGGTCACAACACAGAAAGTTGTTCTTCAATTTCATGGACATTGTTAATGTTGTCTTTAACGGAACTGTCCGGTGACCCTCTTGTACGCAATGAAAATGTGCGAGTAAACTTGAAGTCGCTGCGTCGACATCGGCAGAAGTTTAATGCACGAGAAATTCGCATTGAACCAAAGATGAAAGGATTTATGGCGCTGTTGGCGTACATCAGTATATTACAAAATGTAGTTATTTCTGTCTTATAAGGATGGGCAGATCCATTTCCGAACATTCGCCAAATCCAGACCACGTGTGTAGGTAGTAAACACGCCGAGAAGACGATCACAGCGGTGACAAATATTTTTACCGTTCTAAGGTTGGTCTTAATTCGCAGTAGCGATGCTTCATCAAAAGGACTCCGACTTTCGACCTTCATTTGCACGAGAAACATTGTACCTTTGCTCAAAGTTCTTGCCACAAGAGCATAGAATATAGAAATGATACAAAGGGGAACAGCATACAGGAAAATGAAACTACAAAGTGTATAGATCTTGGGTGAACTTACAGGATCAGGCCAGCTTTCGACGCACTGAGAGTCTTCTAGGTGGAGAGCCAAAACGTAAGGTAGAACAAATATAACGGCACCAACCCAGGTTAAGAGAATCTGCAATCCCAAATATTTGCCAGGAATCGTACCTTTAAATGGAGTCGTTAAAAGACGATACCGTTCGTAGCTCATAAGTAGTAATGTTAGCACAGAGACGGCCATAAGAACGGTTTGTAATGGGTATATTAGCTTGCACAAAATGTCACCAAACGGAAACCGATGTAGAACTCTCTCGGTTATATCCAAAGGAATACTAAACAAACAGCAACTAAGATCTGTTAGAATCAGATTCAGGATCAAATACTCATTGAGCCTCAATTTTTTCTGTTTTAAAATTACCACGAGAAGAAACATGTTCCCTGCTGTTCCGAGTATCGCCGTTAACAAGAAGAGGAGGAGTGTGAATCCCATTGACACATCATCGTCTAAGAGTGGCGAAGCATCAAAAACCCCTGGAAGTGAGAAACTGTCACTTCTGGTAACATTTGGACCCAATGTGGTTAATTGTGGATCCATTGAGCGCTTTCAAATGCCTCCTGAAGGATAGTCTGTTTTAATTCTGTTGATGTTTTAGTCGCTTTTGTCTCAAGCCGTTGCTTTCTTACTTTGTGTATAGTCTAAAATGAACACTTTTAGCTCCAAGCTAACAAACTTGCCTGCAGATGATAAACACGACTAGCTTCAGCAAGACGCACACTGAATTAAGATTCCTTAAATTATTTCTTGAACTTCTAATCTGTGATAACTCTCTTATCATGACCTCGATCTTGCTTCAGGGCGGGACAGTTTAAGCACTGGAAAACTGGCAACAGGATTTGTTCGTTGATGGCAGACGCCTATCAAAACATGAAACAACTTACTTTTTAGTCTCTACTGTAATGCAGAAAATAGCATATTCTTCTAAAAACGCACACAGCTAAAGCCACCTTTAACCCTTTCACTCGCCAGTTCACCTAGTGATGACTTTGTATATTCTCTCAACTTACAGCAATAATATTTCTTTGAATAATTAGGGAGAATTTTTTTGTTCATATTAGAGAGTTGTGGAGGATGACTTCTCGTTTCAAAATGTAACCAACTTATTTCTGTAGGGAAAATTAAGATGTTGACAAATGCTTTAGGAATCAAAAGGAATTGAACTATCTGATCTTTACAATGGTCGGGTTTACTAGCGGTGCTCAAATTAGTAGCTGTCAGTGATTCACAATATAGCTGCGGAAGACTACGTCAGTCGGTTGTCAACAAGGGATGTTTTAAAATAGCGCTGAAAATTGGGACGAACCGCGTGGAAACAAAACCAGAAAAGATAGCGAGAAGTTTGTGATGTGACAAACGGTGTTTTGGATTGAGATCACGGCATGTAGAAAATCAAGCTCCCTATAAAAAACAAACATTAGATAAGATCGCTGAAAACACGATAATTTATAAAAGTATCTTGATGTGCGTGGAGATCAAACAATGCAGGTTCGGCTTGACTGAACTCTGTTGTAAGGCAAAATTGGGTGTCAAACCGACTTAAAGAAGAAAGTTATAACGCAGTAAACTTAAGTGACTGAGAGTTTTACTGAAAATAACCGGATTGACTTATGTAGGTGTTATCCTAGAGTTTTTCAAAGTTATAGTGTTACACCGAACGTAACTAGAGGGCGAAATTCAGCGTTTCAATTTGATTGGATAAAAACGGGGACAAATTTCTCGGCGGGCGCAAGGTAAACATCCCAAGATCTTCAAAAAGATTTTTTCAATCATTGAATTCCATAGAAACATTTTCAAAACTGTTTCAGAAGATCTCCGAGTGTTTCCAGAATTCAAAGGTTTTCAAATTCGAAAAAAACATGGGATTGATAAAATCAGTTAAGCAATATAATACCTTTTCGTCTCGGTGCCGCGAATATGAAGAATTTCGCCCTAGCTCGATGTCATAGACATGTAATCGTACGGTTCCTTTGTAAAATTATATTAAGGATAAATTTCACTTGTGCTTTCAATCCTAAGATTTACTCGGCCCAATGCAATTACCCTAGCTTACTTTGTTTCGGCATAAGGTCTGAGTTGAGTTTGTTGTTCGAACAGCTTAATTAAGTTCATTTAAAGCAGCTTAATCTATTTAGCTCGAGGGTTAGTTTGTTTTACATGCTTGGTATTCAAATTTTGTTTAATTTTCATGTCAGTTTTTCAATAACGTGTTTCCGACGTGTATTAAAAAAAGATTAATTTTCAGTTCAACCTTTTTTGCAGTCAGCGTGGGCGAGCGGAACTAAACTTCGCCCAAACCAACCACCTCACTGTTGAATCTGCTACAAAACTTGTAAATAAAAGCTTTCAAAATAATAGAATGTGAATGTGAGGGGTGAAGCAAATGCTGCTCCAGCAGCTAATCTCAGCACATGTGCGG
>JAOBAT010018902.1:0-32027 GCA_026413305.1 Hydrozoanthus tunicans | reverse complement strand
GGGGGGGTGCTGCCCAAAACAATTTTGGAACTTCTGAATTCACAACGGAGGCATCCTAAGCTCCTAAACAACATTACGTGCAAAAAACTTCGGTTGTATAATAAATATGATGTAAACGGAAATAAGACTCATGATATTCTGATTTATGACACATACATCTCATGTAATATTCATTACACGTATGCAAGCAAGCTCTTAGACTTAGTCTTGCTCGCAATTAAATCAATTACTGACTCACCTTGTCGCTATTGTAACCGCCGCCATTTTACCAATATCAGCATTAAACTATTCTAATGCGACGAAAGAATTAAGTGAACTGGGAACGACGATATTCACTACGTTTATGAACAAAATCTTCCGCTCTCTTCTAGACTCAGCAAGAAAGCGCCAACTGAGTTCTCCGCCATTACAACCAAATTTGTACTCAGTCCCCCGGTTGACTGAAATTGACTCTACTCTCAAACAAGAGTTTAGGCTGTGAGAATAAAAAATGGCTAGAAAACGATCAAATGCTTTAAAAACAGACACTTTAGAAATTGAAAATTTAGGGGAGCAAAATGAAATTTGTTCATGATATAAAAACAACAAAAACAACAAAACTAAACAGAAACTAAACTTGGTTCCAGGCCCTCCGCATCAAGAAAGTTCTTGGTTCGCGATTCAGTCAACGTGCTAAAAATACACAAGAGATTCGAAAGAGATCGTCCCTTTATCCAAAGTTAGCCCGTATGTGATTAACAACGCATAGGATTAAAGAAAATGTAATTTAACGGATTACCTTGAGCTTTTTCGAAAGGAAGTGTTACGAGAGTATTAAAATTTACTCAGGTTTTGTTTGCACACATTGGCGTTGGGATAGCTGCAAGCGGAAATAAGCAAGTGAAAGTGAGTGGTTTAGTTGAAAGTCTGTTGTTGTTTTTCTTTTAACTAGCAGATACAGTCATCTCTTCCGCTAATAACAACTAATTTAAATAAAAAGTACCTCGAGTTTTACTCTCCTTAATAACAACTCAGATCACAGATTTAATTAAACTGGTTTGGGTTTATATGTAACTCATTTTACTTTAACATTATTTTGGTGATTTTGGACGGACGGTAACGAAATTTTCATGCAGGAAGGAAGGCGTGTAGCTCAATGATTTTAATAGCCTGTTTACAGTTACAAGTGGAAAGCTCAGTACTTGCTATCGTCGAATTCATTTAAGTTTGCCTTAATCTTAGATTTTTATGTTTAATTTTCTTGACAAAGAATATTTACGAATTTACATAATATTATTAGGATTTATTAACACATTCCGTCATAACTTTCCATTGAATTTATGAATCAATGCATGCAATGGCTGAATGCAAGCGCTTAATGCATATCCAGCAGGACATGCCGTTAATGGTTGACCTTCTAACCTTGATGACGAAGACTACAGTAGTTACCGAGTGTCAACAACAACAACCAAATGTTTTTTTGTATTTCCAGATTACAGTTCACTAAAAGTTTTTCAGTTTTATGATCTGAAGACAGCGAGCTAATCAAGTCAAATTGCCCACTAGGTTAAAGTTACAATGACTTCCTCAACTATTAATACATGTATATTTTATCCAGTGTCATTTTTTTAACATAATTCATTTGTCAAATTCTCAATATGCCTGGCTACGAGCCGCATATTATTAGATGCAAGTGTTACTAGCTGCTGCCAGTTTTGGCTTTGATTAATTCACAACTTTTAAATTCTTTTAGACAGTACATTTTTGTACAAGTTATTGTTCCAGTGTATTTCCAATTTGGTATGTCTGAACAAGAACAACCAAAGACATCTGGCAATGCAAGAGATGCGCTTAGCAACCAACCCGCACTGCAGGTTCATGATCAGTTAGGATTATCATCGCTTCATATTGCTGCTGGTGATGGGTCAGTACTAGAGCTGACCAAACTTCTTAAAGAATTGAAAGTTATTGACAAACTTAAAGAAGGACTGAATGAGAAAAAGGTGGTTGCCGATCAAGTTACAACGCCTTTGATAATTGCAGCAAAGAGTGGTAATTTAGAGGCAGTAAAGATTCTTCTTGATTATGGTGCAGACATTGAGGCAAGAGGTTAGTATTAGTTAAATTTTAATTTTGGTGTATGAACTAAGGGTCATGAAAAAGTGTTTTAAAATTAAAGGTTTCCCAAACTGAGCTGTTATATTCATTTCAGCTGTTCTGAGGCCTGCAAATGAATTAGGTACAATAAAAAAAAACTTGAAAGAGTTTGGACAGGGGTGTGGAGAGGCTAGAGGAGAAACTTTCATTGGTACTAACTCCAGAAGATAAACAATGAATGAAATACCCTGTTTCAAAAGAGCTGGATGCATGTATTGAGAAATTGGCAGGGGGGTAGAGAGAAGAGAAATACAGCATGATATTATTTATCCAGAACCTTTTAATAGCTTGAGTATTAGTTCACATTATTGGTTTTTAAGAGTTCAGCTTGTTAGTGGTTAGTGCAAAGAAAATAATGCAAAATTACAGTTTGATATTTACAATATGATTATCCCTTGAATATTTGAAACTTAAAAAACTGAAAAACCTTGAGCAAATTGATGTAGTGGCATGGCCTTTCATTACTTTCACTCTTGTTAGTACCTTTACATTCCATTGCTTCTTTAATTAATGTATAATAAACAATTACCCCCTTAAGAGGAGGTTCCTAGCGGTGGGTATTCACTGAGCAGCCAAGCAGTGAGGTAAATATCTTCACTAGTCATGGACACAGAGAAGATAATTCAGTGAACTGGTGTTAGCAACTAAACAGGCCCTTTTTTATTTATAATGATTCTTTCCTTGTTTATTTTCATATTTTTATTTCAGAAATGTAGGCCAGATGTCAATTATCTTGACATTTCGATTATCTGGACTTTTTCTCTTGTCCCGATTGTTTTCATTTAATAATATTATAAACTGTAGTCAAGAAAACTTGAAGTGGCAAAAGATTAGTGTTCCTACAAAAAGTGTTTAACATAACAATATTACCTGTTTCCCTTTGATGAAGCATGAGTGCCATGCTACAAACTAACACTTGGATGCATTCACCTAAGTTCAGAATAATGCACCAAGCTGTAGACTAAGTGTTTATTGCACAGGCAGCCCTGGCTAAGATTGAGTGTAGTGGAGTGCACACATAAATGACCGACCTTGTTGATTAATGAGTATGGGGTGAAAAATATGAATTCGAATTTGCCACAAATAAAGGTCACTTACCAACAATATGTTGCCATTGTGTCTTGAAAGTGTTCTGTTCTGGGTTCTTACAAGCAATTTTTAGCGATTTTGGGTTTTTCAGACAAAAATCCCTAAAAATGGCTTGTAAGGGATACAGGACACTATCAAGGCACAATGGCAACATATTGTGGGTAAGTGACCTTTATTTGTTGCAAATTATTTGAGTTCATATTTTTCAACCTGTATAAACCCTCATAATTAACGAATCTGGTCATTGAATGTTGTGTGCACCCCACTACACTCATTCTTAGCCTGAGCTGCCTGTGGTTTGTTGTTTTTATTTTTTGTTTACATACTTCTCATTATTATTCATATTTTTGATTATCCAGACTTTCGATTATCAAGACTATTTACCGCAGTCCCTAAGAGTCCAGATTATTGAGGGTTGACTGTACATGTATAGATTATTTGTAATTGAATCAAATAATCTTGTCCACAGGGTATTTCCCTTTCATCTGCAATAACCACTACTTTAGGTTTGTGCCTGTTTCGGCAGAAACCTGAAGAAAGCCGTGCGAGATGGTTGTGGAATTTTTCCAGTAAGCAATTTAATTTCAGTTACAGTTTGAAAAATCATCAGTAAGACTCAGCTCGTTACAAACAAAATCGAACGTCAAGAGTAATGAAACAGTTTGATTCAGAAGGTAAGATAAACCCAGAGGAGGAGTACGTCAACTTCAAGGAAATTGTCAGTGTGAGTCCGAGTGGTTTCCTGACCACTGAAGGCCTCAAAATCCCGTGATATAAGTCAGTGATTAAGCATGTTCTAAAACTGTCGGACATTTTAATGTTCCGAAACTAATTTTTTAGGACGATTAAATTTTCGGACCTTTTTGTTGTTTCCGAATATTTTCGTATTTTAATTTCAAATATGATAGTTAAAATATAATTTAAAAATAGTAGTTGTTTTTGTTGTAGAAATACAAAACGAGTCCGTGCGCTCTGTTCAATGATAGAAACGCGCGTGAACTTTTTAGTTCACGAAGGAAGTGCTTAGAGGAAAACAAGCCGCGTGCGAGTTTTTCCCGCACTTCTTGATTGAACTGAAAAATTCACTTGTAAATGAACAGAGTAAGCAAGCGAGTTTTATACTTCTTTTATAGAACAAGCCACACAAACAGTCGATAAATCCCCGCGATGACGTATGTGGACACACTCAATTCATATTTAGTGTGCGTCACCACAGCCAATCAGAACGCGCGTTATATCTCTTTTATTATGGGTTTCCTTACACAACACGAGAATGGCCCGTGTACTAAAAGCAAGTGATTTATTGTACAGGCATTATAAAGGTCGAAGAACAGGTAATTGATGGCAGCTCTGCATTGTGGGCGGCCGCAGCTACAGCACGGCTGGATGTAGTCAAACTACTGGTCAGCAAAGGCGCTGAAGTGGACAGTCGAACCAAGACCAACTCCACCCCCCTTAGAGCAGCAGCGTATGACGGCACCCTTGATATCGTGCAATATCTAATCACGAATGGGGCAGACGCAAACGCGCGTAATAACTTTGAGAACACGCCTGTTATGGTTGCATGTTACAATGGCCATCTTCCAGTGGTATCCTTTTTACTAGACAATGGGGCTAATGTTGACTCCCAAGATCGTCAAGGTAACACGGTGATGCACTATGCAGTGGAGAGAAACCACCCTGAGATTGTCCGGGAGCTGATCAGACGCAATGCGGGGATGCTACCTAACAAGCAAGGTTTAACCCCATTGTTGCTTGCCAGTACTGATTGCAAGATAGAACTCGTGGAGTACTTTGTTAGCCTCCCAGGCTGTACCAAACTTGATCGAATCAACAGCTTAGAGTTGCTAGGTGCAACTCTTGCTAACGAACCTGATGTTTTAGGCTCAGATCATCGGGCTCTTCAGTATATGGGGCGTGGTATGACGCTACGGTACGAAGACTCAAGTAATCTTGTTCTAAAAGAAACGCTCCCATCACTCGAAGTTTATCAAAACAGAGTGGAATGTCAGACCACTGAAGAACTTGAAAACATAAAAGGTAACAACAATGCAGTTCATATGGAGGGACTGATTGTTCGGGAACGAATTCTTGGCCCTCACAACACGGAGTTGCGGTTTCCTATACGATATCGGGGGGCTGTTTTTGCAGACACCGGAAATTTTGATCAGTGTGTTGCTCTGTGGAAACACGCGCTTGAGATTGGTCAGAACAATAACGTTGCAGTGGTAGATGATATAAAAATCTTTGCGGACTTCTTTTGTCACATGGTGCAGCAGAAGACACTGCCAAAGCTTCAGCAGCTACAAGATATTTTCAGCCATGCGCTTACGGAGTATAAAAAGCTCACCAAAAAGGTTTCTGAAGGGCTGGTTGCTTGTAGCAGCGGAAAGGAACTTAAAGACGCGAGTGAACTTCGTGAAGAGGTTGACGGGATAATATACCGGATGATCTACTTCGTGAGCTTGCTTGCAAGGCTTGATCTATCTGAAGGTGAAGAGGTTTTAGTGGGAAAACTAATACAAACATTTCTACGCCTAAACCCGCGTACTAAATCAGGTATGACTCTGTTACACCTAGCTGTATGGTATCAAACGCCTGTTGAAGACCATTATGTTAAAGACGTGTGTAAGTTTCCATGCTGGAAAACGGCTTCTTTGCTAATGGAAAGCGGAGCCAACCTGAACGCAAAAGATGATAACGGAAATACGCCGTTGCATTTACTTATGAGCTGGAAACCAACAAAAACAGTGATGAAAGATTTAGAAAAGTTGGTTGGGTCGCTTATACAACATGGAGTACATGAAGACTTAAGAAACAACGCGGGAGAGACTCCCGCTGATAAAGCGACATCGGATAATGTCAGAGCAATCTTGTTTTCGAAAAGAAAAGTATTGCTCAAGTGTTTGGCAGCCCGAGCGGTTACTAAGTACAGGATTCCTTATGAGGGGATTGTCCCAAAGGCCGTAGAACACTTCGTTAGTGTTCATTAACGTTCTTATAGCTGATTACCCTCAGTGAGGGCAAACTCTGACATGCTGTAACGAAACAAAGGCAAGCGTAAGATAATACGAGAGAGAAAAAAAGAACAGGTTGGGTCTTTTTCTTTCTAAGTTTCTCTTACACTTGCATTGAGTTAATTACAGTATGTCAGAGTTTTACCTCTCTAAAGATGATCACATTGATTGAAACGTGCAATTTATAGCTGCTATTTAGAAACAAAGCTCAAAAGTTGATGTATATCTTAATAACCGCCGAGTGCGAGGTTTGTCCGAGAAGGTATTTGTACGTGGTCTTTCACTGAACATACCGAGCGTAGCGAGTTCTGTGCGAAAGACCGAGGAGAAATGTTTTCCCGGACCGACCGCTTCAGTTTTGAGTCTTTAAAAGAGAACAAACGATTAGCTCTTTCGCGCTCTCGCTAGTGTGAAACCAGTCCATTAATACTCCACTCCTGTGTGGGAAGTTATTAGACCGATTTTTGACCAATTAGTGTTTTATTAGGGAGTTTTATAATAGGATAGTACAACTTTTGACTTCCCCCTACCCAAGCATAGGTGGTTTAAAGTTGTCCACAAGCTTTCTCGTTGGTTTATTTAGCAATGTGTTGCCAAATTTCCAAGATGGTGGACATGGAAGTTCGAAAAAGTTAAAAAATACTTCGTCTTCCCCTGTACACTTGGAACAAGTGCTCCCGTTCCCTCGATAAATCTCGCTAAACTTCCGAATTGTTTCGTGTTTTGCCCCGTCAGCCCGTCGATGTGTATTTTTGCAAGTAGGTAATCGAAACTGAAAAAAGAATAAGCTTGATGTTGTTTAAACTGAAGAACTTTGTTTAGGGACGCCTTTATTCGACTGCAGGAGAGCGTGGCGTGATGTTTGACTTTGAAAATCGATATCTATTTCGAAGAACTAGTTGTCAAAAAGACAGCAAACAACAGCGTTAGAAAGTTGATTTTTATTTCTATGATTGTTTCTATACGTTAGGAATCTTAACATTAGTTGAACAGTTTTTGAAAAACAATACAAAATTTATGAAAACCCCAGAAAATGTTAATGACAGTTTGACAAGTGATCGCTTTGGGTATTCTATCGCAAAGGACGGGGTTTGAGGAATTTTAGTTTCAGGAAATCCTCTGTTTTTGTTAATGCGAAAAGCGTAATAACAATGGCTTGATAAGAAACCTGGCTCGGTGACCGTTTTCAAATGAGCTGACTTAATCTCCTCATTAAGTTTCATTGTTTGAAGCTAGCGTACAAACCCAAGCTGTCTACGATAAGATTAGAAACAGCGGTGCATGTGGGAATGTCGAAAATAAAGGAGAAAGAAAATACTAAATAGAGTGGGTTTTTTTGCCAACCCACTTTTGTGGATTCAGTGGTTTGGAAGTAAAATTATAGTAAATTTCCATTAAAGGGTGTGTCTAAACTTACCCCTTTGTACAAGTTGATACGTAAAATTTATTGAAACTTCTAACTAGAGAATCTTTGGCTCACTAAGGTGTGTTATAACACGAAGTGTCTCGTCTTCGCTCGCTCATGGTCAATAGGTTTTTGTTTTCTTTGTGAATTTTTTATAATGGCGAAGCTAAATAAAAAAACATCTTTAAGCATAAATTCCTAGAGAGTGTCTTAATGATAAGCAGGTTCATTTGTGTTTACATAATGCCTCTCGACTTGATGTTGTAATAAAGTCCAGTTTCTTCAGTGCAATCGCAAAAACAATCATCTTATTTTGTCCATAAGGCCATCCCAATAAAATTTTTCCTTTCCCATCGCCCTCCCTCTCGTGAAGGTGAGTCGATCGGTTGGGCAAAAATAATTGAACAAATGAAGGGGTCAGGGTGCCAGTGAAGGCCGGGTTGCTAAGTAAGAAAGCTTGGTTATGTGTATCTGCAACGGCACCGAAAACGCCGGCCGAAAGAAGAAGAAAAAGCCTTAAATTCAACTCTGTGTTGAAACTAAACTTTCACTTTGACTGATTGAAAGTTGTCAAGCAAGACTGTTAGAAAGTTACTGTTTTATAACGAAAAAAGTCTTGACGACATGTTGTTTTCCAAGAAACAGTCAGTTTATGCTCCAGTTAACTTTGCATATTAAATCTCACGTTTAGTCTGCAAAATGTAACCAGATCGTAAAAGATGTGTATTCACAGCTATCAAATGTCTAAAAAGGCTACTAAAACGAAATATCGATGATAATTTAAGAAAATTGGTGTAACTGTTAATAAGGCAAGATCGTGTGTTTGTAATTTAAAGTACTTGCTTTTGGCCATTTTTTTTTTCAAAAAAGGGTCGGTCGGGTTATGGGAAACGAAGCGTTAAATTGGGATGGTCTAAGCAGAAACCAGGCAAAAATTTTGTTTTTGACTCTAAATGGATTTTCATTTTTTTAATCCGTTCTCTTCCTTCGCCAAACGGCATGCCACCCGGGCCATTTGAACATTTCAACTATGAGAGGGGCGATAATTCTTTTAACTCTGTTTATAGTTATTCCCATAGGAATAGAAGTAAAGAGCACACCAAACAAACTAAAGCCTGTTGATTCCATTTTCCTTAAAAAGTGAATAGAATTTATTCGTCAGGTACTCATGTTTCGATGTCAGGATTAGATGGGTGACCACTTCTTAAAAGTTTTTTCTCGCCATTTATGTTGACGACTGGATTCTCGGTTCTTGTATGCCACACGTAAACCTGCAATAATTCAATCTCGATTACTGGTAGTCAAGTTATAGATGTGAAGAGAAGGAGAACAGCACACATTATGAAATCACTTTCAATGAGCTAAGTGGACATCACTTACGTGCCCCATCAGTATTATGATAGGTTTCCCAATTAACTTTTTACCGGTCTATTTACCAGTCCATAAATCCGTTACAAGTTATGTACACCACATACATCGTATTGCATTTATAGATACCACTCCGTTTGTCATCTATTCAGACAGTTGACAAATTCCTTAAATTTAATCCCATACTACATGTCATTAAATCTATCTTCTCATTATTGCTCAACCAAGCTATTCCCTATGTATGTTCTCTCTAGCTTCCAAACAGCTACTAAAATATTTTTCTAAATAGCTATTGCCAATGAATTTACTCTATCAATTCATCCACCGTTCCTGAATATCTGTTATTTAATTTCATACAAGTAACCACGTTGAAATATCCTGAACTCGTTTAAGAAGAAATCTGGTTAGCTTCCTTAAATGTTTGACATGTTTTGTGAAACTGAGTCCGGAAAAGATTGGCGTAATCAGTACCTTAGAACAGTTTTGAGCCCTCGGTTCCAGTTCCCAAACGGTCGTCAGCTGCTCCAAGAAGGACGTTTCCAGAAATCCTGGTTTAATATCAGCTCGAAAATAAGCCGCCGGGTACTCCAGCAATAACTTCTTAATATTAATAGCAAAGCCAGCCATGTCAATAGGAAATGGTCTCCAAGGCTTCCAGTTGCTATGGAATCCGATCACGTGTCCGTCTTTACAAATTGGACCAGCAAACCGGGCAGCGCCTGTGAACGCAACTGGCCATATTCCAACTCCATCGACAAACCGCATCTTAAAAAAATGGATTGTTTTTCTATTTTTTCTGGAAAAGCAATTACGCTATGTATATGGTTAATTATTGGAGCCTGGATTGTTGAACTACTTCTTTAATCCCAAAAGTTCCTATGAAGCAAATTGTTAAATCTCTTGAACCTTTAGTATCCTGTGAAAAATTAATTCTTAGATTGAAAAATGGTTTACTATTCAGGGAACCTTTTGTGGTATGGCTGCCTTCTCGAAGAGAATAGCAATTAGTAAATCGTTTAAGGCTGTTTTGTTTGCATAAAGTTCTCCAAAACATTTTTAAAAGACCCTGTCTACCCTCGCAACAAAATCACTTTATTCTATTTGAGGTTTTATTGTTTCTACAGCTTTCTAGATCATTCTACTACCTGATACTATTAATACATCACATTGCAGATAAACTTGTGTGAGAGTTTTACAGAATTGCCAAATACCGAGCGTGCATAAGAAACACAAAACTGAAACGTTATCGAGGCTGGAACACTGATCATTACATAAACCATTAGGTTACCTCTTCAAACAGTCTGACGTCATACGTGTTGTCGTCATCAGCAAAGTAGACAACCCCTCGTGTCACGTTGGGGTTGATATTTTCTCGCAGCCAGTTAAGGGCTTTGTTTCGTTGCTCCAAACCACGTGACTTAGTCCATCTTGGTTTTGACTTTGACCTGCGTAAGGTTCGCGGAGTTCGTATATTGAGATGGGTATAATCCAAACCTGTTTCTTCAAGAAAGTTTGTCACAAGTTTTGTCTTTTCACTTGAATCTTCGACCACAATCCAATGAAAATTTGGCACAAGACGAAACGTGTTGGAGACTCTCGTCAGTTCAGCTTTCTGAAGGAATCTCTGATAAGTCGGCGTTATGGCAAAAATTGTCGGTAAATCCACGTTCCGCTTTTGCCGGTCACTCTCTTCAAGGTCATCTTCCAGATCTAAATTATTCGAATGCAAGTCGTCCAAATCAATAATTTCTCGCGTTTTGTCGTCATCTTCTCCATCTAGTCCCGATTGACTCTCGATAGATGCAGAAGTGGGGCCCCGTATCTGTGAGGCTTGGCTGCCATGGTGCAAATCGAAGAACCGCAGTGCTGCACATTGTAATAGTAAAACATCATTCTAAGTTGAAATATACTACAGTAATATTTTTATATCATTTACTTGTCAAACATCTCTCCGTCTTTATTCTGGAGTTGACGTTGAGGTAAGGACGAGATTCGAGTAAATGTGTCTGCCCGCTCGAGGTTGCATCACATTGTGACTTTTAACACCACCGTCTTTACATCAATCACATTAACACAAATTAAAAAAAGAGTTCTACATTGTGGCCAAATGAATTAAAATGACGCATAAAACACACAGTTATGTTAAAATCAATCGTTATCTTTGTAGATGAACATCATCTCCTGAACATGTTCACGTAGAGCCCAATCATTTTGCTTTACCATTACTATGTGTATCTATGCTTCTTTTTAATAAACGCAGTTTTGAATGGAAACTTTTCGAAGCAATTAGCACAAGTCAAACTTCCGGGAGGAAGGGAGGGAAAGGGGGAGGAAGACAGGGGAAAGCTAAGGGAGAAACCATCCTCGGCAAATTGTAGGCAGGCAGTGATTTTCATAAAGTAGCTGTCACTTTGCGACTATTTTGATGTGTTACTGACCCGAGAAAAGTTTGTTGCTGACACCATTGAAGTGCTCTAGAATCTCGATAAAGAGAACAACATGAAACAGACAAGAGTCTCTGTTGCTGGTCCCCTGTAATCTTTATAACACTACACAGACCACGCGTAGCCTTCTTATCTGAGTCTCTGCTCCTAGCACATGTGTAGCCGGGTTTCGAGATACTTGGAAAAGTTGGGAACAATGAACGGATCAAGCGGAGCCTTCTTACCCGAGTCTCGCTACTGGCACCATTAAAGTACTTAATAGTCGCTATAATCCCCCGGTGGGGGTACTCCCATATATTGCCTATACGGGTATTTGCCGTTGGAAAGGGTATGGTTTTCAAGCCATTTACTCTGGGATAGGGTCTATTGTCATAGAAATTTGGTGTATAACAGGGTCATGTTTAACGGGATCGCTAAGCGGATAAAAATTGTAATAACAAAACAATGAAATCCAAAACACTTGAGCGCTTTATAGCAATGTTTTACATCGAGTCAGATGTTTTTAGTTTTCTATGACACACAGTGTAAACAAGTCCTATTTTAGTGTTTGGATTTAAAATGGGTACTCTGGTAATGGGTAATTTGTAGAATTTACTCTAATAAAGGGTAGGACTTTGGCGAACCCAGCGGCACACCCCACCCAAACTATATTGGAGTACCCCCCCTCCCTCGGGCTAGAATCTTGATCAAAGATAGCAACACTACGCGTAGCCTTGTTACCTGTCCTACCTGAGTCTTTGCTGCTGGCACCAATGATTGAAGTAATCTAGATTTTTGTTAAAGATAGTGACACCACACAGACCAGAATCTCTATTGCTCTTGGTAACATTGAAGTGCTATAGATTCTTGGTAGAGAGAGAAACACTGCACAGACAATGTCTTACCCGAGTTTCGCTGCTGGTACCGTTAAAGTGCTCTCGAATCTTGGTAAAGATAGCAACACCACACAGAAAAAGTGAACCCCTTAGAACAACCGACTCTCGCTGCTGGTACCATTATTTATAGTATTCTAAAATCTTGCTAAAGATAGTAACACCATACAGACAAAGTGAGCCTTCTTACCCTAGTTTCTGCTGTTGGTACCATTAAAGTATTCTAGAATCTTGCTAAATCTGTTATTCTTGAAATATCAACACCACATAAAGTCAGCGTTCTTACCCGACTCTCATCTGCTTGCACCGGTGTGGTACTCGAGAATCTTGGTAAAGATAGCATCAACACACAGATCAAGCATAGCCTTCTTACTAAATCTCGTTGCTAGCACCATTACATGGCTCTAGGATCTTGGTAAAGACAGAAACATAGCACCGACAACGCTTAGCCTTCTTACCTGAGTCTCTGCTGTCGCCCCCGTTTGGTAATTGAGAATCTTGGTAAAGATTGAATCAACACACAGATCAAGCATAGCCTTCTTACTAAATCTTGTTGCTAGCACCATTACATGGCTCTGGGATCTTGGTAAAGACAGAAACACAGCACCGACAGCGCGTAGCCTTCTTACCTGAGTCTCTGCTGCTGGCCCCCGTGTGGTACTTGAGAATCTTGGTGAAAAAAGCAACGGTGCACAATCCCAGCGCTACTGCTCCATACCGCAAGAAAGTGGACACCCTGACCATCTACAATCAAAGCGAGAATTGTTTAGCGTTATGAGAAAAACAAATCCGTAACTTGAACATTTTCCTTGCAACATCCCAAACAAATGCGTATCCATGTTTCGGCAGCATCTCCTGCCGAAACATGTCTGCCAAAATCAAAGTTGTCGTATTTGTTTTAAAAATTTTAACAAGTGTGCTACTAAATCGTCCATTTGGAAATGCGTATCCCTTACACAGTTTACAAAAGTTTAAGAGACTTCTAAACTTGTGATGACTGATTTTGGTAAGAAATTCATGGTCGTTCCATACAATAAGGGTGCCTCACCCGATGACATTTTATAAATTGTGATGCGTAGAGCAATCGAAAGGAGCACACGTCCAATCCAGGAAAGTCCCTTTACCCAAGTCACGGCATTTCTAACAAAACCTAGGTGGCTTGTTAGCAAACGATTTTTCTTGATACAAACTATTGTGCAACAACTCTTTTAGGATAAGGCAATCAGCAACACCTTTTGAGGAGGAAATATCAAATCGAATGTCCAGTTGTTGTGTGTGTGCTCGTAATGCGTTACCTCCATGAAAATTCTTTTCGCCTCAATACTTCATCCTCGTCTACAATAGTTGAGGAGATACCTATAGCGTCCATCGAGATTTGAACGTGCGACCAAAAACAGAAGTCTTTCTTTTGGCGGCCCGTTCCCTCTTTCCTAGAAAACAGCCGCTACGGCATGCTACAACAAAAAATGCTTCCGCGCTTATTTTTTTCTCTCCTCTGTTATTGAACAACAAAACTTACAACAAATTTTGTAATTGTAGTTATGATTATCAGCGCCGTTTAAACCACCTTCTCTCACAAAATTGTTGCTCTAAATCGAACCTCGCAAGTGTTTCCAAAAATAAATGAATAAAACACAGTTAAAAATTTTACAAACAAAGCAATTATTTTGTGTTCATACCATACACACAAAACAAATCAAGACAAAACAATTTTGCATAAAATTATCTTGCTTCGCAAAACGTGTACATGTCGTTGATTCAACCGAAAGCATTGCGAAACCATTTAAGAACCAATTCTTACCTTTGGAGTTTCCAGAGACCCTTTTTTTGTTAGTCCTACATTTAGGAAATATCCAAAACCGTTGCTTTCTGCAGTAATTTCTTGTCATAAAGCAAAACTATTGCGCTTGTCCTTTTGTACGAGTTTCGTTGTTGTTCTTAACAATGGCTATGTTTTCATAACAATAGTAATGTCTTTATTCTTGATGCTTCTCGTCAAAATTTCACATCAGTTGATGGGAAATATTTTCTCCCAGAGTTTGAAGTGTTACCAAGCATGAAAAAAAAGTTTCTCAGAAGCCGTGTTATTTCTTGTAGTAAAGCTGACTGAATAACGAGCGCTGATCAACTTGAAAGTTTCATTTCAGGATTTCATGAATAATGAACGGCAGGAACAGGTTGTTGGATCAAAACACCAGCAGCTTTGCAAGTACTCGTCAAAAAATTTCACGTATCTTTTTTGAAATAGTTGTCTTAATACCTTTGTGTTAAATGAATAAACTTCGCGCAATAATTGATAATTTCAACTTGCAAAAGTCTCAAACATTTAATAATTGCAGGAATGCAAGTCTGTAACCTTGTATTTATTGCTTGTCGCTATCAATCGAATTAGCATGCGCCCGGCAAGTCACTCACTGAAAACCATGGCATAATACGAGAAACTATGTGAGTGAGTGCACAGTTATGAGTGGTCCTAGAAATACATTCTATGCTATGTTTTAAAGCTTTTTAGCAGGTTGAAAATGTGCTTCTTAAGGAATAGGGAAGTTTGAAAATCATCGATACTTAGGCCTGTTTAAAAGGCCGTGCCATATGCAGTGATGCTGAGCTCGCCTGAACAATGAAATCCAAATTCAGCACGCCTTTAGCACAGCGTTTGAAACCAGCCCACGTCATTATCGGACAGCGCAACAAGCTGACCTTATAGCTCGAGCTAGTTGAGGTTTATTTCGACGCCGTACGCAAAAGTCGAGTATGCGCAGCACGAGAGTAGCACGGCGGTTGAAAATCGACCCATAGAAGGCTCTACTTTTCCCCCTTCCAGCCAGCTACAACATACAGGGTTTAATTCTCAATCATTAAGCCGATACGAGCTCACTGAGTAATTTTTTTTTCGTGTTTTAACACGAAAATTAGTTACAATTTAAAAACTTAAAGTTAAAATTGAAATTAATTTTTTCTCATCATAGAATTAACAAGAATGATTTTTAAAAAACTGCTCGGCTTGCCCACTCCACAAGACACGTCAGCCCTCTGTCCATGTATAAACAGAGTTTTCAAGGATACTCTTTAGAGTGTATTTATGAAAACCTTGGATTATTCGATGAAGCTGCGATGTTAAAAATCGACTTCTGTCTTTCCTGGTCTCATAGCAACGGGTATGAAGTCGAGAAGATTCTTTACATTTTCCTGTAAATGCACGTAAAAAGCTGAAAAATTCTTTGTGAGGAGCTTTTTTTTGCTGTTAATTAACACAGTTAAAAATATTTGTGTTTTTCAAAAAGTCTAGTACGGAGCCTCACGCAAAACATTGTACATGTGATTACATACCAGTCAGTAGGAAGACCGGTGGAGACTGGAAACTAGCGGGTGTGACCAGCTCGTTCGCTTTCTGCTAAACTAAAGACAAAGATACCTTAATCATTAATGTTGGAAAGTCACCTTCCTAAGCCATTTTTGGCTAACTTTTACTTTCTAGTAATGCAATGGATTCGTTGCTAGTACACGAATGGAATGGTTTCGCGTCTACTTCAGTGCAGTAAGTAGAAGGTTATTTAGTAATTGTTTAGACTATGCGGGTTAATCTTCATTATAATAAATGTTTTGTCTAACTAAGAGGGAATAAGGTCAACAATCTGCAAGTTTTTACTTGCTCCCCTTTTCACAACTGAATGAGTTCAGAAACTCAGAGTGTACGTTTGAGCAATATAGTGATTACCCCAACCGTTTAAGTTTGTCTCGCTCAAAGCGGCGGCTGTCCGCATGCCCGTGTTATATGCTTACCTGTGCAAACGACTAAGCTAACGATCAAGGCAGTACTCAAATACAATGAAAGTGTTTTTTCCAAGTTTCCATTGAAACCTAGATTGCGCTCTGGTCCTAAGTATCTAGCCGAACCGGTGTATACTGGTATGTTGGTTGGGTCCTCCGGGCAGTAGTTTTTGATAAAAGCGCCAGAATCGATAGTATTTCGGTACCATGAGGCCCCTAAAAATTGGTGTTACGAGACAAATCTTCGTACAACTTGTCGCGTAACACCCTGTGAATGGCCTAAAATCATTACGAAACAAGTTGCAGGCATCGTTGCCGAAACTGTAAAATCCTGTTCTACTTTTCAATGGTATTAAGTTACCAAATCAAGTTGCCGAAGCTATTGCACGCACTCAGGCGAGACAAGTTGCACGAAAACTAGGGCTTGTGTAAGTTGATGTTACACGTTAACTTATCTTCAAGAAACCAAACCATTACTGTGTAATGAATGCCCAACTTTTAAGTTAAAAGTTTCATAGGTTTAATTTCGAGTTACTGATGTCCTTTGCTTACACCCAAACCACTGGAGAACACCAGCACTCTATATGGTTATTTCTAAGCTCATGTCGAGCTGTACTGTCCTTGAAATCCCACGACCATTTATAACCCGTAGCTCAGTTGGTTAGAGCGACGTTGATCTGTTTCGTACATAGGTTGTGGGTTCAAATCCCACCGGGTTCAGAGATTTTTCTCTTTCCTTTGTGTGGGTGTCTTTGTTGATGCTGTAGATCGGCAAAACTTGGATTGTACCCCGTTGCAGTGGTAAAGCCTCACTCGAATCTCATATATGTTGAATTGCGTCTCGAAACCTGGTGTTAGAGCTGAAAAATGTTGTTTAAAGTTAAGAACACAACCAGTTCTTTTTTAAATAGAATTTGATATCGAAGATAGTGTTTGTTCACACTATAGCTGGTAACCACAATTTTGTTTCATAAGAATATTTGGGCTGAAATTGGCGAATTTTCTAAAAAATATATCTTAAGAATAATGCTGAAGCTCAGATTAAGAACATAGCTTTGCATGTTGTGAAAAAAATTCACATTACTAATTACATGATTAATTGAATTGCACTCTATCTAACCCCAAATGGCAAAGCCATAAAAACAAATAAGAAAACAGAATCTGCAAAGTAAACTTACTGTACTGCATGTCCATAGAATTTATGACCAATTCATGCCAGTGGCAATCAAGACAATTGAGTAAACAGAACATGTATTAACTGACAAAGTTTTGTGCAACTCGCATGAACAGAACTTCTTGCTGCATAGCGAATCGGTCCGAAAAGCAAGATTCTCATAAAAAAGAGAGTGTATGTTCACAATGGAATGCTTGCGAATGTTGTTAATTAAAATTACCAGGCTGGTATTGCTTTATACGCTTGCAAATTATGCATGCTACTAAAAACAACTTTGCTGTTGGTATCATCTTGAGACTCAATCGTTCCATTTTTGTTTGTCGTAAGCTGACAGCTGATGTAACTCAAACCACGACCGGATCAACGGAATGAGGGGTTTGCGAGTGCTAAGGAGATATGTCGTGCCCTGGGGCCTGGTACTGTTTTTGAGTTGCTCAGTGCTTAATTATCGATGGCTTGACAACGAAGGGACACCCTATCAATTGTCTGATGACCCGGAGAGCAGACGAGTGAAAAAAGGTAATCAAAATTGTAATAACAGAGGGAACGGAAAACAACTTTATGTTGATACTGCATGAGTTTAGCATAGAGTATAAAACTAAAAAGAACAACAGCGACTTTTGATGTTCCATATAGTAGCGAAAGGTTTTAACCTTAAAAGAAATATCAACAAAGGTCAAAGCCAAAGAAGAAAAAAACTGATGTCTTGTTTGCCCATGAAAATTATCTGACAGAAGAGCTAGCCGAGACTATGATATTAGTTTGTACCACGGCCCGGTTAATCGAATATCATTGAACTTATTAGACATTTTACGATTGTTCACACTTGTGAAATAAACAGAATACTAAACATAAGCACAAGCATACAAGAGAAAGGGAAATGCTTCTTTTTATTGTGCATAGCTTATTTCATGCTCAAGTGTGAACCAGGCTTAACTGACGTCAGTTGTTTTACTATCGCACACCAGTTTTCTCCCTTAGTATTTTTGTGCTCCATTCGATCGGGGGTGGAAGTGGAGTCTTGAATCAATCTTGAATCGTGAGTCACGGCTAAAAAAAATGAAGGAATCACGAACCACGTCATCTCGCAGGCTGTGAATCATGAATAATGGACAAAAAATAAATGAATCCTGAATCTTGAATTTCTGTCTCATGAATCACGAAGAAATTCTATAAATTAGTCATGAATCATTGGTCGAAAAATATCCGGGAATCACGAATTATCATACTGAAAAGATTTCGCTTCCACCCCCAAATACAATGTAGTAATTTTTTTTGTTTTAACTCCGCAGAAAATTCCTTTGAACGAGCGCCACGGGATGATGACGTCATAGTAACGGCCAACGAAGAAACGAGGTACATGTGCGTCACTCTAATCAAACAACTTCTCAAACAGCTTGAACACCGCAAGAGACAGGAAACAATTCTTAAACAGCTACTACAACGCCTTGAGAAACGCAACAAACAGCAAAATAAGATGGAGCAAAAACCAAATGAACCTATCTTGCCGAAAATCTTTATCGTCACCCCAACATTTAAGCGCTTTGTGCAAAAAGCAGAACTCACAAGAGTTTGGCAAGCACTTCGATCCGTTAAAAACGTTCATTGGATCGTGGTTGAGGATTCAGTACGAAAGACCGAACTAGTTAAACAGTTTCTGAACAGAACTGGCCTAATTCACACTCATTTGAACATCCGGACTCCAGCGGATTTGCGCAGGCGCAGTGGGGAAGCTCGGCGAAAGAAACCCAGGGGAGTGGAACAGAGGAACTTAGCACTAAAGTGGATTAGGGAGAATATAGATCCTGATCAGACGAAGGGAGTGTTATATTTTGCAGACGATGATAACACGTACGATTCGCAGCTGTTCGAAGAGGTAAGCAAGGTGGTTTAAGGGTTGATTTGCAATCGCGGGACTTGCTTCGCGTCTGCGATAAGACAGCTGCATGTTGAAAAGCGAGCCTCCGCGCAAGCACGACCTTTCCCAAATATGTCCTTTTTTTAAAAGCCTACTCGGGACACGAAGTTTTAACATTGAGGAGTACCAGGAGAATTTTGATCGACTCTGCCTGTTTCCATTGCTCTTTTGAGAGCACATAATGCAATGAAAATTGCAAGCATTGTACTCGTAGGATCTGTCTGGTGATGAAAACTCACCAGCGTTGTACTTACGTGCTAATGAAAACTGCTTGTAAAAGGCAACAAGGCTTCATCATGGGTTAGAAGGAACTAAAGCCGAGACTATTTGTCACCTATGCCGTTCTGACGAGGGCCAACAAGGCCGAAAGTACAGCTGCTGCTTAAGTTCAGGGTTAAACTATTTTTATGCTTCAACCCAGGCTTTATTAGGCATTGCTACCCGGTGCAACATTGCCTGCAACGCTGCACGAATGGGAAAAATTACACCGTGTAGCCACCTTTGAAGTGACAATATCTTTAATAATCATAATAATATCTAACAAGCTAATCGCTCTTACTTGCAGTCATGGACTGAATTACGAAGGACGCAGCTCAACGAGGTCGGACCGAAAGCATGTTAAGGCGCATATTGCTGCCGCTATACGACCCATGCATGACCTCGGAGCACAGCTCCACAGCCAGATAGAATTAGCTGGGTGTCGATTTTCTATGTCCATTCTTTTTTATTTGCACCCTTTTTATACAATAAAAAAACAAAGATATACATAATTGCACTTTATCTTAGGTACCAGCCTGCTGGAATAACTAAAATAGATAATCACAGCCAGCAGGAAATGGTTGCACGGAGCAGAAACCGATCCTACTCCTGCAACATTGCAAGCAACGATTTCACCGTGTTGCTACACGAAGGGTTTCAGTTGCGCTACATTGCATGCAATGTTGCACCGTGACCAGACCTTCAGTTCCTTTTTACCAGCTAGGCCTTAATGCCATTTTACTGGCTGTCTCTATATCAATAACATGTAGATTCAACAGTACTGACTATTAGGGTTCAGTACAGGCTTAGTTCCTTCTAACCGGTGAGGTCTTAATGCCTTTTATGTGGCTGTCTCCATATCATTAACACGTGCGTGCAATAACGTTTAATAATAACACAAATTATAGTCTTGAATGTCTCAGAAAGCAACATTTTGCAAAGCATCACGGTAAATATGACAATAAATGTTTTGATCATCCAGTTGTTCCATATATGTACTGAATAGAAATCGTTGACTGAAAAAAAATCACAACATGAAACGACGTATCGGCGGTGTCACAGGTATCCTGGTAAGTACAGTTGAACCCCCATAACTAGAATTGCCAAGGGAAATTGAACTTACTTCGCATTGTTGGGGTTTAGTGTTGTAGAGATTGAAATTATACAGGAAATACATATGAGGCAAATCCAAGGAGAGAATCGTTTTTTTTGCTACATTTTAGCAGGGAATTTGAATTATAGAGGGTTCGAATTATAGGGGTTCCCTTTGTGTTTGAGTGCGAGGAGTTTTAAGAAAAGGCAATATCTTAACCAGTTTTATTCTCTAGATGCGGTTTATTAAGAACGTCGGAGTGTGGCCAGTAGCGTTTACTGCAGCTGCAAGATGGGCGGGCCCCGTTTGCAAGGGTGGTCACGTGACTGGTTTTCACGTGAACTGGGGCGACTGGAGACCCTTTCCAATCGATATGGCTGGCTTCGCCGTTAACATCGATAAGCTTATTCGTCAGTTTCCTGAGGCATTGTTTATGTATCTAAAGAAACCGGGAATGTTAGAATCGTCGCTTCTGCAACAAATTACTTCAGTCGAAGAACTGGAGCCAATGGCAGAAAATTGTTCTAAGGTATAACCACAAGTGACAAACAGTTATTGTTTTCGTTGTCAGTTTCTTGTCTATTGTTAACTCCTTATTCATCATATCAATGAATTAACCAGAAGTCTATTGCCTTCGTTTTTTTTAAAAAAATGAAGCTAAAACATCGAAGGATTTTAATTTATCAAGAAGAATTGATAAATGAACATCATTTTTGTAATAAAGGTAAATAAATTGAAAGCAATTTATTACCGGTGTTGGTCTAACACAAAGATAGATCACTACTGTTTTCAATAGCACAGACTGCCTGCAAATAAAATGTTTTATCCCGAACCTCTGTTAAATTAACGATTGTTACAGTCACGTTGTTTTACATGATGCAGAATAGGGGTGGGGGGTTGTGGTCAATACATTGTATCCCCTCAAGGCATACTGGTTGCTTGGTAACCTCTTATATATCGTGGTACTGTATTCGCTCAGAATTGTCATCGAGGGCATTCATATATTTGAACACCCATCTCTTGCAATAAACCTCTCCATTATGTTCGAAGGTATAAAGAATGTGAACAACGTGGTGTGGCGTTGTCATAGTTGTGGATTGGCAGCAGAGTTTGAAAAAAACGCAAATTTGTCGGAACCCCTAATGACGTCATCAGTTGAGAACTTTAAATGTCAATATCACCAGAACCATTAAAGGTTTTGATATTTTTTTTCCACCGCTATTCCCCATTTAGCAAGGTCTATCAACTGATTCTGAAGAAAAATGAAATTTCTATTTTATAAGTTTTCTAAACTGTCTGAAAGCAGGAAAGTAAGTGCCGGATCCAATATGGAAACCCATCATACTTTGTAATACAGCAGAAATTATTTGTACCAAATTAAACTGCTTCTCCATCAGAATGGGTAATATCATAGCAAACAGAATAGTCCAGCCAGTTACAGAAACAAACATGCTTGATATACATTTGTAAAAAATAAATCCACTGGTTTTTCCCTTTTTTCAGGTCTACGTGTGGCATACTCGGTCGGAAACTCCTTTCGACAGTGTTCGAGGAGAAAGGAAGCTGATTGCTGATGGCAGGCCATCTGATCCTTACATAGAGACATAGAACAGGTTAAGCCTCATCCCCGGCCTTCCCCTTCTATTAGTCCGGTAAACTGATCGGTCATTTCTTCGTCAAGAACTAGAGACTTGCGATGTATTAAGAACCATAGCCTAATCTAGGCATAAAGCAAGCTCAAAGTTTCCGCGAGGTCGTCTACAGAACAGAAAGGAAATAACCTAGAAACAGTCGCAAATTAGTTTTCAAGAGCATTCGATATGCTTTACTCAAAGCAGGCCTTCCTAGAACCTCTTGCTTTGAATCATGAAATTAATGGACAACTTTTGTGAACGAACACTGCCTGCTGATTGTGCAACTTACCTATTTTCGTTTCAGAGTTTCACCAAAATTAGAGAATTTACACTTTTCCTATAAATATGTTTTGGAAATATTTAGCTTTCTTTAAACCGTCGAGAATTTTTGCTAGAAATTGGCTTTGGCGAGTTTGGTTAACGCATGTTTATAGTCCATATTAGTCACAACTGTCACTGCGGTCATTATACGAGGCGTGCACATCCGGGTCGTCTGCATTGGCATGAGATCGAGGCTGTCAATAGAATCTAGATTGTTTGTTGCATAGCCTTCGTCCAAGTTTTGTGTGACCAGTGCAGTTGCTGGGTTGGACTCTTTCCATTGATACGCCAAAGCCGAACTGAGACGAAGCTAATTAAGCATGTGCAACCCAGTCATACCGTGCCGTTTTAGTTTTGCTGTAGTTGTTAAGTGTCAGTCAATAATGGATAATTTCCAACATTGAGTACTGAAAGCTTTCAGCAATAATGAAAGCAGACGTTGCCGTATTGAAATTCCGTACAGAGACTTTGTGGAGTCTTTATAAGGTCAAAAGTCCAATTTGAGTAGTAAAGGTCTTGAATATTCCTTTTTATGCATCAAATACTAATTAAGAACTGCGTAGAGAAAGAAAGGTTGGTTACTAGAACGTCTTTTTAGCTTGTGAATCACTTGTCAACTTTCTTCCAGTGTAAATAAGTTAAAGATTCTATAGTAGGTACTAAAACAGCCCATTTTCTACCAACCTTTTGTCTTGTTGTGGGTAATAATGTTTAATGTTTAGCATTTATATTGCGCTCTTTTCCATGTGGATATGATCAAAGGCGCTTAACAATGATTTACAAACCACTCTGGTGTTGAGGGTCTTAGATAGTCCGCTCTATACGGCTCACAGTAATGTTCAGTAAGAGCTGCCCTCAGTTAGTAGAAGACAGACCACAACACCGGGATCACCCTACTCTTTTTTCGACAAGTGAGGTGGGTTCTTTTAAATCCCCCGATAGGAGATCGAGAGACTTGGCCTACGGTATCTTAAAATGAAGGTATCGAAGAGTTGGTACAACTGTTTAACATATGGTCTAAGAAACATTTTTTTGTGAGAATACCTTAAGGGGTGTTTTCTCCTTGTTTAGACAACTTAAAACGGCCAGCTCTTGATTGTGGTTCTCTAACCACACATACCAGGGAAAACTGAGCTGGCAGAACAACTGAACATCAAACGAAACCTCGTTTGCAAGCACAGCCGATCAAGTAGTAGTGCAAGTTTTGCACTGGCTATAACTTTTTTATTCTCATCGTTTTAGAGTTAATGGATTTTTTTTTTTGTTTTTTAGATGTACCAGATATCCCATTTATTCCCCTTCCCTCCCTTGCTTTGCCTCAGAGCTCGAGTAATAAAGGTCACTCTAGGAACCTAATATTTTGTGTGGTCGTTGTTTGAATTTTTAAGGTAGGTTCGGGGATACCCCTTTTATTGGATTAGATGCAATTTAAGGGAGCGGCGTTTATCACACTGAGCGGGAGAGGTTTTTATATCTAGGTTGCTTACACTGCTATTGGCTGTTTCCACTAAAGGCTAATCAAAAAGAGATTTCTGTGCTTGTACTGATCATTTCTTTCATCAACTTGCAATATTCAGACCAAATATCAAATATTGCAAAGTGAAAATCTGTTCTCCGCCGACCTTCTAGAATGGAGACCAAGAAACAGCAAGCCTGTTTGTTTGTGTTAAAATCTGCCATTGCATTCAATACTCTAATGATTATTATTACGGCAGTTGTCGTGATTTACAACCATCAGCGAGTGAGCGAGATTGACTCCGAACTTAGTTCCTGCAGGAAATCACTGGAGATCATGAGAGGTGATTTGCGTTCTTTTGAACGTAATGTTGCCTTCACTAGTTCCGTTCGTCTGAGCAGAAAGGCTCGGCAGATTGTAAGAAAGATTTTACCATCAATTCTGAGCACCACAAATGCCCCGTTTGAGAAGGAATCGGTCATTTCTACCGAGAAACCGATGACAACAGAGAAAGCTCGCTCTAGTTCGAAATCGGTTGACAAGGTCAATGAAACTGTTATACAAAACAACTCTACTGGTTCTTGTATCCTTTGTGAAAGGGAGTGCATCCGTCATTTCAACAAAGAACAACAGGTAAGTATTATGGTTTACGTATGATTTACTGACACTACAGCGTTATAGAAGTGGATCAACCTGTGTTTGTTTAACATGGATTTACCCTCTTATGATTTCAAATCGAATGCGTGACATATTTTTTGTAGTTTTTGTAATCAAACCTTATCAAAACTAAAAAGAAACTACTGCAAATCTATCAAACAACTACAAATCTATATACAACTGTTACAAATCTTTCAAAAACTACAATCTTTACATTTATTTTTACACATATATATTCAAGTAGCCAATTAACAGTGAAACTACTGAACAGAAATGAAACGATGCAAAAATTAAACCCAACTATTTCAACTGAAGCCCTAAACACTTCTGTCGAATGACTAAATCAATGAAAGGGTGTTAAGAATTAAACGTGAATTAAGGAGAAACTAGTTTAGAAAAAAAAACAATGATAACAGATGTCTGTACGTGCACAAGCCAAAAAGTCGTTTTTCAGTGAGAAAACTCGGCTTACCACATTTCTCGTGGGCACTCTTTTCGTTCGATTCATAATCAATCTCTCTAGTTTATCATTTCAGCTGAATTTGAAGTGCTATCCTACTATGTGTGTGTTTAATGAAAAAAAAATCAAGCAAGCATAGAAATATAGCGCGAAATTAGAGCGAAACTATAGCCAATTAAACAGTGGTACGAGATCCTTTCCACGTTAACGCGTTAGGTATATATAAATTATGCATCTTACAGTTAAGTTAACAAAATCATTTGCGGAAAATATTCATAAAGAAAAAAGTTTCTTAACTAAAGCAACTAACTAACTATGTTTTATATAGTTGATGTTATTAATAAACTAAATTATTGTTTGAGATGATGTTTAAAAATGACTGCGATACGGGACTAATCCAGTATTTTCCCTGACACACACTGTCATACACATTGAGGGTCAGGAATTCTGCGAAACATCTACCGCGGAGCTTAGAATTTTAATGAGATTTTCTCACCGCGCTAAACCCAAAAATTGATCAAGCTAGTCGTACCCAAACACCCCATGGATGAATTTGTTCTCATGAACTATGTTTAAACTTTTAGAGTCGTTGGAACTCGATTTTGGTACAAATTATGTACAAAAATTAGGTCACTTCTGAAAGCATGCTAAAAAAACATTTAACCTTTAAAGTAGAATACTTTAACACGACTGAATTAATATCCGCGGGTGCCTGCATGCAGATTAAACAAGCCGCTTAGCAAAACGGGATGTTTGATGTTTGACCCTCAACTTCCCCTTTAGATGATAGTCTCATTTGCATTCTTTCGTGGGAAAATAATTTTCCGCCTTCTTCTCCAGCTGGAATGCTTTGTGCTTGTGCGCCAAAATATCGTTTGGAAGGCAGTGCCAGGTAGTCGAACCAGATAAAACACAAGACTGGAAGATAGCTGAGTTAAAACGATACGTTACAACTCCAGAATTAAGCGTCATTTTTTGTACGGGCTATATAAAGTTAATATAACACAATCTCGCCCATTGGAATTGGAATTTGTTTAATGGCTTCAATTTGGCCAATAAGAATTCGTTTCTCGCGATTATTGTTTCTCAGCGTGCAACCTTTAATTACCAATGGACACCAACTCAACTATGAAAGAGTCTAATATTAAGTAAAAGTAGAATTAAAATTCGAAGTGCAATAACTTACTAACATTTACAGCTGACTATGTGTTTGTAATGGATATACCCTATTGATCTTATTGGTGAAAGGTGAAATACTTTACAATTAACTATCAATATAACTTGCGATGAATTTTTTCGAAAGAAGACAGTGTCAACTGCAAATAGATTAGGTCTGTTTTAAACGTTGAATTTCACATGCATATGTGCCGAATCTAATGCTTATAGAAAAGCTCATTGCACATTAGATTCGGCACGCGTGAAAAAAAGGTCTTGGCGATTATTTTTTTCAAACCGAAGTGAACTGTGCAAGGTACATTAACTCTTGATCTATAGAACTTTGTGTATCACTGTTAAGTTTAAAGTTTGAAAACTTACCTGTAGTTACCACAGTTTATCGCCATATGTTTTTTATCTTTTAGCCTGCTTCGAGCAACAGCATTAACACAGGAAGCAGATGCGTCATTATACAAGGTCAGTAACATAACCTATTTCTTTAACTTTTGGTTTTATTTCTGGGTGCGATTTTCGTTGGTTGTGTGGCTTTGGTATTTGCACGGGTCTTCGGTATTTACTTTTATAACTTTATAACTGTTTTTGGTTTCCTTGTTTTGAGCTTTGAAGAAAAGCTTTTTTTAATCTGATTCGTGTCTTTGTGTAGCTCACTTTTTCTATAATCAGTTTTCTTTCGATTCTTTTCGGTGTCGGTTTCAGCTCGGTTTATGCTTGTGTCCTCTGTGACTGTTTGCGTTGTCTGCTTCTATTTTTATCAATGGTCTCTCGTCATCGATGTCTAGCGTATTGAAAGTTTCTCTAAACCCGAACCCATGTTTCATATGTTTCCAGTTTGGGTGAACTTTGCTTTTCACTGCGACTATGGCTCCCTGTTTCTATCGGTATGCCCTTGTTGTTCTTATTTTATAACTGTTGCTGAGTTACTCATTGGATTGTACCCGCAACTGCAGCAGAACTCAGATTTTGTTGGTTAAAGCTACGAATTTTTAGGTCTTATTTGGAACATACACCGGTGAAAGATTTGGCATTGTAAAGAGTTATCATATTTTCTGTGTGTTCCAGGACGGCCAGGGGCTCCAGGTTCACCAGGGGTTCCAGGAAAAAAAGGGGTTCAAGGACCATCAGGGATTCCGGGACAGAAGGGGGTTGAAGGGCCATCAGGTGTTCCAGGACGGAATGGTGTTCAAGGGCCACAAGGAGTTCCGGGACGGCCAGGCGTTCCAGGTCCACCAGGGGTTCCGGGACAAACTGGATCACGAGGAAAGCCTGGACCGAAAGGTTTGAAGGAGTTTTGATTGCTTGAAAACTTTTGCTTACCGATTGCTGTTGGCCTTTTGGTTTAGGATTCTTGTCAGTGTTTATTCAATGACAAACTGGCTGCCTGGCATAAGCAAACAATTTTCGTGGGACGTGATAGTTTTGGAAATTTACCAAAGCAGTAGAACCAAGCATGCTTCATCTTCCGTAAGACGTTTTGTTTTTGCCAAATATACACTTTTTTGCAACCTTGTGCAAATTCAGAAAGAAACCAAGTTAACAAGGATCAGCCAATTATTGTTGATGTTTTCTCTGTGTCATTTGGGCAAAACGACATTCACCGGAGAGAGGATACCAAAGATGAAGTGATTAGTTTCTTGGTTTAGAGGGCTGATTCTTTACAAAGGAACACAGGAATGAAACCTTGAGTATATTAATTACAAATGTTCTTTTTCGTCCAGGACCAAGAGGAAGAAGAGGAAGAAGAGGTTGGCTTCCTTGTATACGTTTGATTACCAAACAAATGTATTATACGTATATTATAATCAGTTTGTACATGATATATTTGTATATTATGATATGATTATCATAACATTGATTATAATGTTATTATCTTAGCACTCACATAAACAACACCTCGATTTCTTCAGCAATCTCTTATATATAGTTTCAATGCAAAGGTAACACCCTTCCTAATTTATTTTAGAAATAACATGTACATAGGTACACACATCTAACTGTTTCTGTTAAGCTACCTGATGCCTGTATCACAATGTCACAGAGATAATCTCTTTTTCCTGCTTTGGGTTTTCTTTACCATGGCAATCCGTAGTCTTTTCTCTTGTCTCCAAAACTTCTGTTTTAATTTGCTTTAGTATGCACAACAAATGGTTTTGTGATTTCGAAATTCTTTACGTATTTCAAAGTGTTGATTCATGTTAAACTTTGTAAGATAAATCAGTTTTACTTTTTCTAACGTTTAAAAGGTACTTAAGTTCCATGAAGTCAATGAAATCTCCTGGTTGTCTTAGTGGTTATAACTGAAGTATTTTTGTCAGAACTTGCAGTTGATTAGTTGAATTCTACAACAGATGGTAATAAACAGTATCATTGTTTGCCTAGGTTCAATGAGAGGACCCAGAGGCCTAATCGGTTTGCCTGGAAAGCATGGTCCTCGTGGCAAGTATCTTTTGGAACATCGAGCGGAATATTGTGTGCTCTTAAGAAGAATTTAGTAAACCATTTCCGTCCTTAAGAATTCTTCAACGAGACCAGCTCCAGAAATCTTATAGTTTACCTTTGCGTGTTCAAAGTACCGCTGTAAAAATAGACTTTCGGCTCATGTGCACAGCCTTAATCCTAGCTTATGAAATGTTTCCACTGAATAAGTTTGTTTAAAACCTTTACCTAGATTTTGTCCTATCGCAGCTCTGTTAGCTTTCAACGAAGATCTTATTAATAGCAATTGCCTATTTATTTCTACTTGGGTTCCTCAAACAGTGAAACCGAGATAACTCACAATGCATTATAAAGCACTTGTAGCCTTTTTAAAGTTCACGTGTTGACTCTAGATTACAAGTGTTTTGTTGGCAATATTTACGCATGCTTTTTTTCTAGTCGTTAAACGATTGACCATTCCGAAAAAGAGGCGGCCTTACATTTTACCACAATGCATCGCAAAAGAAAGAAACAGCTGAAAAAAACTCCGGGAAGGTAACGTTTGGTAAAGCTCTTCCCGGTACTAACTGCCCTAGAGCTTGCGGATATATGAACAGGCCGTCATCTTTCGCGTAATTGTAGATTACTAATCACACATCGAATTTCCATAAGAAACCGTCTTTTAGGTAATGATATAATTGTGCAGGTCTCCCGGGTAATCCAGGCGAGAGGGGCATGATGGGAAGACGAGGACCAGCCGGACTGAAAGGAAACAAGGGAGACACATCTGTGGTTGGTATAAAGGGTAATAAGGGTGACCGTGGAGGTCTGGGGCCGAGAGGAGATAAAGGAGTGAGAGGAGAAAACGGAGTAGACGGGAGCAAGGGAGAAAAGGGAGAAAAGGGGGAGCCTGGAGGTGAGGAAACATTCACCATATCAATAATCAGCTCGTTTTTAAACCTTAATTTTTTTACAACGTTTTACATTTTTTAGCATTTCTTAACATTTGGACTTTTTTTAATACTCTTTTTAATATACCCTTTTTATAGAAAGATTTTAAACATAGATAGATTTTTTAGATATATTTTAAATATACTCATAAATATACTTATATACTTTATTGCTGATTACCTGTTGATACCAGTGGATTTATTTTTTAAATGTAATCGACTGATTGTTTTTTTATTATTATCATTATTAATATTGATGTTACGATCTAAATACCTTGAAACACACTTTCAAACCATATTACGTTTTAACCATGATTCCCTCTTCTTGCCCGGTGGATGGACTCTGTAAGTGTACCAACTGGCATTTGTGCATGTTTACCGTATTCTCCTGGACGGAAAACTGACAAAAATACAACGAGATCAGGTTATTTTATATCCTGACAGCATTCTAACAATTCCTGCAAAGACCTTAAAATAGTAGCTTGCAGTTACTAGGTCACTTAGGCCTTAACTACCCTTTTCATTTGGCCTTAAAATTTAGCGAGTCTGAGTGCTAACAGCCGCTGACATTTGTTCCAGCCATATTGGACCCCAAAAACGCAACATAGCAATCAATCAGAAAAAATTTTAAAGAAAATTGATGTAAGTTAAAATCACATAGCTTAATGCACTCAATAACAGTTGATCATTGGGCCATGCAAGTAGAGGAAAGTTACCCGTAAAACGTAGCGAGACTGGTGGCTTATAATCGTGGGCACCTGCCTTTCACCAGAACAGAACAACTCACAAAAAGGAACGGTAAAGGTTAGTTTAGGTGTAAGTGTTATACTTGTGGGGTGTGACTTTTGCAAACAGCTAAACTGTTTCAGGTCAGAAAGGTGATGCGGGTAATAAGGGAGACCGAGGTGCTCGAGGGGAGACTGGGCCGAGTGGCTGCTCTGGGACACTGATAGGTATGTTGGCTTGAAAAATTTTCTAATTTTTAAGTTTTATAAATGCTGTTATAAGCTAAGCTAACCGTCACTCCTTTGCTTCTATAATAAACTGTTTTTAATATCATGTACTTCCAAATACTAAATGGCATATCTAGGACACGAATTTCTATGCCCTCAAAAGCATTAGACATCATCTTAAGCACTTACATCCAGGAATTCATGCAATAAAAAAGCTGTTTAACGGCATTTTACATGATGCATGACTTAAATTGATACTAAAGGGCATTTTGTTTTGGTACAATTTGTATTTCAGCCCTATCTAGTTTGGGCTTTTTGGAGGTCTCGTAGACAGGGGGGGTGACACCGTAACTTACTTTTTCTTTATCCAAAACATGTGAAACAAGGGTTAATTAACAAATTCTGTAAGCTCACAATATAGTGGTGTCAATTTGTAATTAAAACATGTGACAACATGATTAAGTTACGACATTTGATTTTGTTAAGCATTTTTACCACTTCATGATTTCTGTTGCTGAAATCAACGTGAGAACGATAAACTCGAATTATTTTGATGAAAAAGGCAGAGAGAGACTTTGTGATAGGTAACATTTTAATATGATTATGGTATGACGTATTGCTGACGTCATCAGCTAGTCCAAAGGCAATCCAAATTTCTCTTTTGCTCCTTCTAAATATAACAGAATAAATTTAATAACATTTGAAAAACAAAAAAAATACACAAAACTAAACATAAAATTAGCGCAAATCACTGTTCAAGATGAAAATTGTATTTGCCAAAATAATTATTCTGTTGTCATGACAACATAGAACATTTATCGTTGTTGCTTACAGTATAGGCAAAATGATCAGTAAGGAAATCTAAATAGTCAACTTATATTATATATCTTCTTTATCTGACGTGCATTGCTTGGTACTTAGCTAGAAGTATTCTAAAGCTACAACATAAATATGTTAAGGGCGCCGTTGTCCATGGCAGCAACAAAAAACTGCTTTTCAATATTTTTAGTATGAGTACTGCATACAGGAAACCAAGGGGCTAGTTTCCTTTATTGCAATAGATAATGAATATACGTACCAAAAAACTTAGTTAGATAAACTTTTTTCAAAGTGTTGGCAATTTACCCACTATGCACCATTTCTAACATAACCTTATCCAGTTTTGTTTTGCAGTTCCTAAGGTTTTTATTAACATCAACAATTTAAAAAACCAAATATTTTTAAAAAATCACAACTAAAACTTCCAAAACGGCCATTCATTTTTTGGTCACCCTGGTAGCAGAATACATCGTAGACTACTAAATTGTATATCAAAAGGGGGGTAATACGAATCAAACAAAGTTTGCGTGCTTATTTAAATCTGTTTACAACATTGCTATTCTGAATACCCCCCGAGGGAATCAGTGATGGTGATATTTTAGGGGTACCCCCTCCCTAGGTTATGTCGAAAATATGACTTTCAA
>JAOBAT010018901.1:0-56314 GCA_026413305.1 Hydrozoanthus tunicans | reverse complement strand
GTTAAAAATAGGTCGGAGAAATTAAATTACTGTGGGTTAATAAATGGACACGAAAAGCCCAAATTGCTGCTACTATTAATTTAAGTGTTGTTCTTTAATATTTTGTAGTTTTTATTGTCCTAGAATGTTTTTATTCATTACGCAAAGCTTCAAAATTTGTCCCAAATTTTGAGGGGATTTTGAGGTACGTAAGCGTCATTTGACGAAATTCCATTATTGTCGATTTCTTGAATATAGATTGATATTGAGCCAAACGAACCATGCAGTGATTTGTTTCTCGTATAGGCCTACCTATCATGAGAATATGAGCCTAATTGATTTTTTCGTCTGTTGCCACTTTTTTTTGTTAATGTCTGGTAAATGGTGACATCTACTCTTAAATGTCAATATCTCAAGAGCCATAAATGAGTTTGACAAAATGTTTTCACCGCTATTCCTCATTTGTTAAAGTCTATCCACTGAAGTAATAAAATTTTTCACTTACTAGGCACTAGAAGCAAAAAAAAATTCTTTCACCATATGTTTCGCAAACAGTTCTCTTTTATAGAAAAAAACTGAAAACACACTATACTTATAATTAATTGACAGGTCTTCTTTCAACTGAGCCACTCTACTAAGCTTCTCAAAATCTAGAGAGAAGGAATTTTTTTATCACAATTAAGTTTGACTAACCTGTAGCCAGTTGTATTAGTACATGGGTTTCCCTTGAGGGTCATGATGATAAGACTTGATGGAAACTCATCTGCTCAAAAAGGAACTTAATTGATAAGAGTGCAGTCAATCTTTTAATCGCCTTATTGAGTATGAAATGACAAATTTTGTTACCTCTGTGAACAGACCTTGCTAAATGAAGAAAAGTAGTGAAAAAATGTTTTCAACTGATGATCTTACTAATCCACCCAAAGCTACGTCAACAGTTCAAGTTTGGCCCAATTCATCCAAACATTATGGATTAATTGGCAGCAGATTTTAAAAAATTGAAACTTTGCTTGCCCCACTAGCGAATCATCAGTTAAACCATTTAATGTTAATATCTTGGGAACCACAAAATATTTTGACAACATTATTCCTCATCCACTTATTATTAAGTAATAAAATTTTTCATCTCATAGGCACTTTAAGAAAATGATGAAAGTGATGGCAATAACAATATTCATTTGTCTCCAATCAAACTAGCCCTAGCTAGCATCGTTCTTGAGCTAAACTTTCAAAAGAACTTGTTTACCTAAAACAAAGCTAGTACAGCTAATTTGAATGTTCCACCATTTGAAACTTAAATTGTTGCCATTTATGTGTATTGTCATTAAGGAAATCCAAACATTTTGGTGTGGAAAAAGCAAAATGCTGTAAGAACATTGGGAGTTTGCCTAGTTACTTGGAGCATTACTTAGTTATCAACCATTTTTCAAACTGCAACCAAACCACTTTACAGCAAATTATTGTTGATTTAGTAATACTTAATACCTTAAGGCAAAATGGTCATACATTTCAACGGCACCTTTAACCCTATAATAATTTCATTTGGCCATAATCAACTGAAGAAATTTTCCAAGGACAAATAAATTATTTCAAGTTTTTAAGAAATGTTCTAAATGTTGTTGTTGTTGCCAATCAAAGGTTATTCTGAACAATTTTATTTCACCTGGATCAAAGTTCTCTATCAAGTTGTCTGACAGATCTAGAAATCTCAACTCCTTTAGACACCTCAATCCCTCAACTATGGCAATTTGGTTTCCTTCAAGAGTCAGAAATCTGCCAAAAAAAAATAAGAAAGGTCTATTATGTTATAATAAACTTGAATACCAAAAGGTAGTTTAAATTTTGGTGGACATGTTTCCACATTATCCAATGCTGTTTATGTTTTTTTACTGACAATTTACAACGCATGATGGTGTTGGGAAATGCCAAAACATATATGCCTCTCAGAAACATAACTATTTTGGTACTCAACTGAATAACCATCTAATGAATCTAAATTAAAATAGTATTTGTATAAATTAGCTGGCTGCAATGGGTTAATATTGCAACTAGGGGGATTGAAAGACTCATTCTTAACTTTTCACCACAGGAGACAGGGGATAAGCACCACTATAATCAAAAGGAACCAATAGCAGCATATGACTTAATAATTTGATGGAAAATCAGGTCCTCTGGTTGTTGCAACTCAGCATATGTTAAGTATGTAACCAAACAAACTAAGCTACAACTTCATACCTTAATTTTGAAAGTGGTTCTAGGTTTTCAATCCGTTTGATCTGGTTCTGGAGACAAGAATAATACCAAATTTTTGGCAAAGCAACAATTTGAGATATAATCCCCTGGTATGTCTTTCCAGAGACTGTAGCACTGTAATCAAGTGCACAGTAAGGGTATAATAGAGAATTATCAAATTTTTAACCTTGAATATTGTGTTTCTAGCAGTCTGATTGGTTCACTCAATCTAGGCTATCAGTCCATGTGCCGAATTTTGACCGCACAAATGGAAACTGGCAGTGCAGTGTTACAAAGCTGAAACCCTAAATAAGTTTTAGTTGTCATTTTCAAGTATCAATAGAAAACTCAAGAAATTTAATAAAACGATTAAATTCCCAAAAATATGGAAGCATTGCTAACAGGATACATGGATACATACAATTATGAAATATTTTAAAAAATGTTCTTTCACCTGAAGAAAGCAACAGGATCGGTTGCTGAAAGCTTGTTTTTTCAAAAAACTTTTATCAGAGAACGTTTTTTAAAATATTTTAGATTAAATTTCCATTCACGCTTGGATATGAGATGTCATTCATTGCCAACTCAGCTATGGGCTATTTACCAACTCATAGCCAATGTATACTCTTGGAAAAATAAATGTTAAATAATTGGACAGGTGCAAATATCCTTAGCACATGCTACTTTGATATATAATTCTAACTCCTACACACACAAGACACAAGCAATGATGCGGTGTCGGTCCTGACAGCACAGGCCCACGTGGTTCTTTCGGCACGGGTTAACGTTGGATCATGGCTCACAAGCAACGTTCACCTTCGTGTTCTGGTCCCGTCACCAAAAGCAGAGCTTAGAAGGAAAGAAGTATGGAGGATGATTTTCGCGATTTTTGCGATGTGTTCGACAATGAAACGGGATCGTGGAATTCTGATTCCAGACGAGATCAAGCAGCGGCAGTTAATGATAGCTCGTCTTCAGACGGGAATGTTGAAGAAGTGCCACAATGGGCGAAACAGTTAATAATTAAAATCGCACAAACGGGTGGAGAAGAAATCTCGCGAGGAAATGGAGAGTTTACGACATGAGATGACATGAGAGCGGATGCGAGAAGATGATTGCGAGTGGCGGTTTAAAGGAAACAAGCGACAGTTTGAATTTAACCGTGAAGTCCAGAACAAGCTTGCGGATATTTCGGAGTCAAGTTCTTTGACAGAGGCAAAGGAAAGAGCTGTAGAAGGTATTTCACTCAGATTCACGGAACAAACACATTCGCTTGGCTGATAGAGACGGTTGGGATACGGTTGAAATATATACAAATGATCCTTTGGCCACCCGCGCCAAAAGAACCACAAATGAATAATAAACATTTATGATCTGCATAAATATGCCAATGGCTTTCCCGCCAAAACTCTAATAAGTACATTGATATTCCTGAGGGAATAATCGACACTATTGTTCCGGATTCAGAACTATTTTCTCTTTTCCTTCATTGTTCCACTTTGTTACACAATTCATCCAAAGAGAAAACTATTTCAATGTACAGTCTGGGTTTACAGAAACATAAATGAAAGCATAAAGTGCATAAACTGCTGATTAAAAAGAAATATCTTGAATGAGAAAATTTTCTCAAATTTATTTTTCTTGAGACTGGACTTTAGAAATTTGTGTGATAGGCTTGAACTCCTGAATATTATTTTGATGATGTATAAGATTAAATCTAAATAACCTGAGCTGATAAAGTTTTGTATAACAATAGCTGACTAAGAGAAAATTGATTTTATTCTTATATAAAGCCTATTGGCTTGAATCCAAAAAACCAACATTTTCAAATGTCCACTATATTAAAGTAAAATTTTTATGTAACACAAAAAAGCTTGTTGTCATAAATGCTGTGATTTGCATCAAAGAGGTGTTAAATTTTCAACATTCTAGGATACTGTGTTAGCATGATACCAATTGAGCCATCGATATCTCCACCTCTTCTCAAAAAAATTTGGCAACCTATTATTTCTTAGCCTGGTCTAACATGCTTCTGTCAGTATTGTATTGTATATTATTTAGTAAAAAACTCATCATTACTTGATATCTATAACATACTATTACTTTAAATTACATTTCAATTCTTAAATTGTATGACTCACATGCTGAAGGTAGAGATTTGTTACTGGGCCAAGACAATCCAAATTGTCAATTCCACAAAGACGCTCTCTGTCAAGCCGCACATGGCTAAGCTCCATAAGATCCTCGACACTGCCTCACAACATTGAAACTTATCATTAACAAGTAAGCAAAGTGCAGCAACAATTAAGCAATATATTATAAAAACAAATCGTTAACTCATGCTGTTGCAAGTCTCTAAGAAAATATTTAATTTGTATTATACAGAGCTACTGCCTAGCAATTGTTGTGTTAACAAAAATGACACCCCTCCTCACCCCCCCCCCCTTTTCCCTCAATATATATAAACACTTACAAGCCCATCTATATAAGAAAGAAATTCCTTTACAAATTGTTATGTAGCTGATCGAAGCCTCCACTCCTTGCTGCCTCACTCCACAATTAGTGCCAAACCAAGAAGGGGCAAATTAGTCACTTAACTACTAATTTGTTCATTTACATGTTTAACTGAACATTTATTATTAGATGGACCCTGTAAAGATTTTTCAATGTATGTCTATTCAATCAATAGATTTTCTTTTTGCCGTTAAGCGAGCAAAAACCTAACAGTAATTGGTTTGCTTCCCTTTACCCATAATTCACTGTTTTGCACTCTGGGTATACTGTGCACATAGATGGAACCTTGTTCTTATACAATTTGTTATAATTTATCTTGAAAAAAATTTAAATGACTCAAAATATCAATGCTATATCATAGCATAGGGATATACTAGTTATATATATTAGCATGTTTAGCAACATTGTCTACAGTCTTAAGACTTTATAGCCCATGATAAAGCCCTATACAACCCAAAGACCATTAACAAAGGAAGGGCCCCCAAGGTATATTTAGTAAAAACCTCTTCCAGCAGCTGGTATATTGAAAGATAATGTCAGCGACTGATAGATTGTCTGAAAAACGAACAATTGGCAGAGAAGCAAAGCTTCAAGGGCAACTGTCAGAGAAATCTTGAGGACAATCATATTATATCCTCTGATACACCAATGAGCCAAAAAGGGGTTTATTTATTCTATTACCCTCCAAATAATATTCTTCCATAACACTTTGTGTACAATTGCAGCTATGAAAATTTCTCTCTTCTCCACACTAATTGAAGTTGGGTGGAATGTAAGCTCCCAGTTTAAGCTTAAGACATTTTAGAGAACTTTATAGACCTGAAAGGTTAACAATTTGTTAAGGTTGTTATTGAAAGCGCTGTTTAGCGAAACCAGACACACAACTTTTTTTGCCATCATACTTCGTCAACTCTTTTGCATTGTCCTGCACTGCCTTTAAAACCAATGTTAAACTTGGTGAAACAATTAAACTTCCTTGTTATCAATTCAAACTTACTCAAAATTTGAAAAATAATGTTTGTTGTTTCAATTAGAAATGGCCAACAAGTTTGCAAGCAGTTATCAAATTGGAAGGGGTATACTCACTGATAACCACTTCCAATTTTGTATCACATTTTATCCAATGAGATTGTGCGAAAATTATGGGGTGCTTTGATATAATACCTATAATTTTACAGTTATACAATATAGAGAGTGTATGTAAAAAGCGTTATATGTACTGTTATATGTCAATATGATTCTCTTAGTAAACTTATTGCTTTTTGGTGTATATTCAAATCAGTGATCAAAGCAAAATTGAAATACTAACTAAAACTATTTCTTATTTTATGTTAGTGTATTTAAGCAGTACTTAATATTTCGACAAAATGGTTTCTGGGCAAACTGCATTAAATTCACCTAAAATATACCATTAATGTCATTAACTTATTAACATAACTCAGAAGAAAGTTTTATTTATACTTACAGCTGATCTGAAGTGAGGGAGGGTTTGTTTGGAATATTCCTTGTAGTAATCAAAGCAACATTAATGACACATTTTTCTGAAACAGAAAGGGATTATTATTTAAAGATGTTGGTTATATTGTATATTATATATATATGTTTGACCCTTGTGATTTTGTAAGAGACCTGAACTATCTAGCCTGTATTATTAATAAGCAGACGCCAACCTACGCTCGCTCAATTTAACTATGCGTAGACAGAAAGCATTCATATTCCGTGCTTTCTTAGGCCTTCATTAACCATACTTCACAGTATCTTCATCATCTCATCAAGTCTCGCCTAAATTTGCACAATAGTCCATATCAATTAAAATGCATCATCGAGTGGTCAGTGGATTATAGTTGTGAGAGTCACCACGGAAACCTTTGAAATTCAAAACAGTGAGAAGTTTTCGAGCGTAAGATTCGACATTCCCTTCCCCCAGCACTTCAAAACTGCTGCATTTTAGCTAAGAAATCTACAATAAAAACGGCTAATTCAGAAGTCGGCCTCCTCGCTGAACAAAACAACTTACTTTCGTAGTGACAGAAAAGCTGCTGCAAACCAAATTTCGCGCCTAAAACACAACCAAGCGCCGCCAGCTAGCGCGTCAAAACGTCGCTATCGGCAACAAATTTGTCCGATTCACTTCAACAGCAGCTTCTTGGTTTCTTTTTAACGAAAAATAAAAGCATCTTCAAAGTCAAAATACAGAATATTTAGTTAAACTTACTCTCAGCTTGGTTGCGGCCTGACATTTCTACAAACAACTTACTTGCAGCAGATTTATGGGCAGGTACTTCGTTTTTGTCCCAACATCGTGTCCTCAACGAAAAAGAGGATAGTAGCCATCGGCCAATAGGAATTTTGATGCGCAATTTCACCTCCCAAAATTCCCTTTAAATTTCTGCCCCTGACGAGATGATTAGATCCGTATTCTATTCTTGATCAGGCTGATGTTTTAATTCCTGTAGGGCTCTTGTTGGTTTTTCCAGTTCTATTTCTTACTAATTTGTCCGTTACAGTCAAGGTTTTTGCCATCATTCGACGCTGCAGTCTTTATATTCATCTTTTCCCAAACCTAGTACTTTTTATGCAAACCCTTACAAATATCGCATAGGGCCGGGAGCGTTCATAACTTATCTATGGGGGGATGGCTATGAGAATTTAAGATTTTTTCCTTTCATTTTTTTAATCCCCCCCCCCCCCTAATGTTTCGTGTATCTTTTCTCTGATCCTCCTCTTTTTACCCTCAAAACAAAAAGCAAAATGTTGTAACCGTACCCACCTCAATCACTATCACCCAAACCCCCGTGAAATAACAAAACAAGGCACTACCAGGCTCAAAAATAATAATAGCAAAGCCGATTTTAATTTTAAAAAAGGATAGTGTGAGGATCGCCACAAGCTTTCCAGTAGTTTTCATTAAAACTTAGATTTAAATTCAAAGAAGTTGCTGTAAATCATGCATGTGAAACTTGATCGACATAGAAGAAGACATAACACCTCATTAAAGAGCTCGTGATTTGTTGTTGTGATTTATCACACGCGTGATGCAGAACCAGTTGTGACATCTAAAAACTTTGATTTCGAATTGTTAAACTTCCTTCGTATTTCTCATTTTCATTTCTAAAACGTTAAATAATGAATTTTACATATTTTATAAAATGCATCCGTTACAGCTCGGAGAAAATACATTATAATTAGTCAGGTCGCTACGTTTAAGTCTGGTTTGCCTGTTTTCACTAAGTTACCGTAATGAAAACTAGCCTAAACCTGCTCACACGAGTTAGCAAATCGACTATATTTTCTATGAAAGTATTTTAGCCCCACCCCCTCCCCAAAAAACACAACAGGAAAGAATTATGCCCCCCCCGGCGCCTCATAATCATCGCCTCGCTAACTAGTTCTTCAAAGGGTCTTACGCGAGATAGAAATGAAACATGATCTCATTTAAAAACTGTATTTTCACGATCGAAGCAATCACAACGAACAAGAAAAAAATAACTGTTTACTCAGGCCGTAAGGCACCAAGTCAATAATTCGAGGTCGTTGTTTTTTTTTCGTCGTGTCGCGTTGGTATCGTGGGCTCGCAAAATCGGCATGCGGTTTTGCGTGGCCATTGCACAATGCTTAGCGGGCCAGTTCATGTAAAAGTACGAGGCTTCACTTGATTTTGTCTGCTTTGTAAATTAATTGTTCTAATGCAAAGAATTAAATAACGGCCCGAGTGCAGGCTACCAGTAGCCTCTTGTTATTCTTGAATTGCTGATATGGACACAGAACTTAACAAACGTTTTATTTCCGACCAAGAATGCCGTACAACCGAGGGCCCCTTTAAAGGGTTCCTCCACTGTTTAACATCATTGGTCTCAAACAAATCTTTTATTAAGTCTGTGTCAGCAGCTCCAATTTGATAATACTGCGCATACAACAAATTCCAAGCAATTTAGTTTGATCAGTTTTACGGTTTGAATTTCCCGCGCGCCGCCATTTTGATTTATGACTTAACTTGGTTGCAGTGCCAGCTTCCACTCTTGATGAATACAATAGCAATGGACGAGAGGAGGTCTGGCACTGCAACAACATTACGTCACAATTCAAAATTGCGGCGTGCGGTAAATTCAAACTGGAAAGTGATGAAAACAAATTGTTCGGCGTTAGTTAAGTGCACAAAACTATTCAAACTTGTGTTGCTGGGATGGACAAAGACTTCATAAACTTATTTTTGAAACCAATAATATAGTACACTGGAGGATTCCTTTAAATTTATAAATATCAACTCGACCTGTCAGAGTTGCCAAGTTGATCAACGCTCGTGGTTTAAAGGAATGTGCGTAACAAAGAGCATCAGCCAAGATGAGGCGACCTTCTGCATCCGTGTTGTCTATCTATAAATCGAAAACAGAACCAGACAGTCAGTCCTTGCAGCTTGATATTTTGTTACAATTTCTCAATATTTCTCTCCTTTTACTTAAACCAATTACATTCGATTCCTTTCAATTCCTCTACTGCAGCAGCCAAATACTTGCAACACATGTTTTGCTGACGCCTATAGGGCGGAGGGGTTGGCGCAGAGGTAAGATCTCTGCCTCCCAACCCTGAGGTCCCCGATTCGATCCCTGGCCTGATCGAGGGTTGAATATTTGGGCGACCTTCTTTCCCGCTAAAGGCCACTCAGCTTTCCATCCTTCCGGGATCGGTAAATGAGTACCAACATACATGGACCGCTTTGAAGCGGCTGCCAATTGCGCCTTTATATGCTTCCGGTCCGCTGGGGGTAAACTGATCATTGTAAAGCGCCTTTGAGCATTCATTTGGAAAAGGCGCTATATAAATGCACCACTTTACCTTATATCAGTTACACAAAAACTTTTCACAAGCAATTGATTTGATTATGTTATACAACCCCGGAAAGAGCCTTAGCAGGAAAGAAGGTCACTCAAAATCTCAATCTTCAACCAGGCCGGGGATGGAACTGGGGACCTCAGGATTCTTACCGCTGCGCCAACCCCTCCACATAAAGATAAAAACTAACATGCTTGAGAGTCAACAGAAAATAATACTTCAAGACAAGTTTTACTTTTTACCTCAATAGTTTTGTCATTCATTGCTCTTATGACATCTCCAGGTTTTAAGGCAGTCCCTGAGGGCATATTCTCACACAATGGAATTAGGACAACGACATTGATTGGTAGCTTTAGCTTTGCAATGGCTTCAACTGCCCCTACCACTGTGGCGGCACCCCCCATATCAGCCCTCATTAGGCCCATGTTCTGTGAAGGCTTGATACTAATACCGCCACTGCAAAGTGTTAAACAGTTATACTTAGTATAAGATTGCTTCTAGTCAATGCTTTATATAAATTATTTTAGCTATACTGGCAAGGGAAATGGGACTATACACCAAAAAAGCTTTCACTGGAATCAGTTTATCCTTCAAAGTATCTTTTAGTTGTTGGAAAAGGGAAAAGCTATTTTCTTTTGCTTGTTTTCTTCAAACGCTGGGAAAAAAGAACAACCCAAATAGCTCGATATGCGTGGCAAGTTTATGAGTTTCCGTAGTATTAAGAACTGTGAGCATTTCTGGTCACGTGCTTGAGATAGGATATGGTCCAGTGACGGGTAACGGAAACTAAGGCACGGCCGGAAGAGCGAAAGGTAAACTGGTAAGTGCACAACCTTTACTTCAAATGCTAACAGGACACCAAGCACCGTTGGTCCGTTACCCAAGACGCTTTTTGGGCTTAGCTTTCAGAGTTTTTTATTTTTGTGTCCTCGAAAATAATCTTGGAGCATCGTTGTTTACCTGTCAAACGTTACACCTAAAAAAGAAAAATGGCAAATCAATTTCATACAATAAAAACACTGCTTAAAGAAACAGCTCATTTGGCATAAACCGCGATTTTTACATCTTGAATGCCAAATGACGTTTAATTTCATTTTTCTTTGGGAGTTTGGAGACCTGGTTTGTATTGGGAAAGATCTGGTTCTACTGGCAAAGATTAGCTGGAAAAACAATACGAAACCCTAACCTTCTCTGCTTCTGCCTAATTCAGAAAAGTTAAAACACAGAAAACCATGGATAGCTGCTATCAAACTGTTACATACATATTGAAATATATTTTCTTGTGTCTTTTTCTCTCAAAACAAAAAAAAATATTTTCACTTTGTTCTTTTAACTTTCATAGAAAAATCCAGGATGCCAAAGCCAGAGTCGTTCCATTTCTTTTACCTTGTTTTACCACCTTTTACTTACTCTCTGCCCAGTACTTCCAAAAAGGATTCTTATGCAGTACAATAAACTTGAATGAATTATGTTCAACACGAATGTGTGCAAGGCGCAATCGCAAACTTCAGTGTGTAATTCCTACCCAGTAAACACTGAAGTCGATATACCTTTTCCAACCAGAACAAGGGGCGGGTCAGATTGGTTGGACGATCCGAAATACTTCAACTCCATGAACAGAGACGGCTCTGCCGAACCTTTACCAACTGACAAGAAGGCATTCATCTTCAATCCCTCCGCCCACGATTCGTCCCTGGAACCAGAATTCTCGCGATCTTATTATGATCTAACATTTTGAAAGGCTTCTCTCTCAGCCCTTTTGCAATGCCCAGGGGTTTTTCGGGGATCGGGACCTCGAGGCTGGGCTGGTGCGCTAGGCAAGCTACAATGGTCAAGACTGGAACCCACGTTCCCGAGACTATCCTCGGTAACCTGCTGAGTTGCCAGTTAAGTAACGCCTCGTCACTTGCAGCGCAAGCAGTCTTATGGCGAATACGATGAAATTGGAGATTTTGATAATCAAGTTGAAACTACACAAATTCGTTGATTTAAGAGAGAGAGAAATTTCTCTCATCCAATTCATGCGTTTAGTTTATTATTTTTGAAAGCTTTAGTGCCTTTCAACTGTTGCTTTCACTGCTTTGCATTTAACAAACGCAGTCTGCCTGTGGCCTGATAAGAAAGTGGTTTTCATTGGCAACTATAATGATCAAGTTAATTCAAAATCTTTTTCATATAGAGGGGTTCTTGTAAAACTTTAGCGAAATGATCAGACAGAATGCCCCGCTAAAACTAAGTTGTGCCAGACCTGACGTAGTTTTGGCCAGTGCTTTTAAAGGCAGCCACTAACTGGACGATTTTTCGTCTGGAGAACCCCCACTCTCTGTCTGCGGTCTAAAATCGGCTGTGTGTGACATTTACAGACAAAAATTGGATCTGACAAGTTAGACCCCAATTGTCTGATCAGCTATTGTCGGCTAGTGTGTGGCAGTTAGAGATAATTTGTCTGAGATCTTTTTCCATGGAAGCGAGACCGCAAGCACGTCATAAGTGGAAACAAGTCGTCACCGTGGTTCTAAGGCACTGGACCGACGAATCATGCGACCAAAAATTGGTTAGTGTGTGGTGAACTACGATAAGATCAGATTTATAACAGCAAAAATCGGGCCCCCTCAGACGAAAAATCGTTGTGTGTGGCGGCCTTAAGCAACGAGGGCGGCAACATCGATGACGGCAGACTAGAAAATCACACTTCTTGCTTGCCCCTTTTGATCACGTGTGGCTAGCTTTCGCTTCTCTTTTGTCCAAATTAAGCTTTGTAAACAGAAAAAGATAAAAAAAAACTTGTTAACTTAAAGAAATATGAAAACTGACAACATTTTCTAAAGGTCGTTCTCGTACATATATAGTTATAAAATCTTTAAAACGTTGTAATTTCCACGACGACGGCGAGCAAATGACCAGCATGGTGCGTTCCAACGTGCAGTTATTGTGTTCACTAGCTATAGTGTTCTCTGCCGTCGAGGTTGGAGTTGCCGCCCATGTAAAAATTCTTAAGCTCCCTGTTAGCTAAAACCTGAAAAAATGGCAAAGTTATAATGATCGATCCAATTACCTCACTAGTATGTCCACATTCTCCCCGGACAACCTTTCGCAAACAGTCTCTGCAAACAGCCGTGGAGTCAAGAGGTTACTTGGAGTCTCCATCAATGTTCTAGCAAGGTTTTGCGATTCGCTTAAGATTAATCCATTGTTCCATTCTAGAAGATTTGGTGAAATTCTGTGACCAAGTAAAACAACATGATCAGCTTGGAGGAACTCACAAGTGGAAAGCACAAACATGCAACAAGCATATCTTGAATTACAAGACCAAAGATCCTAAAAACACCGCACGATTGTTTAAATATAACACAAACACATGTTATAGTTATAACTGTTGATTTTTGTAGTTATTCAATTGGGTTCCTCCTATTACGTCACAACTTTCGTAATTTGCATATCTAAAAACCTAATACCAACTGAAATAAACGACATTTTTTTTTCATTTTGAAAAACCTTTCAAACAAACCAAGTCCCATGATTGCGATATATACACTTTAAATGGGACGTTACTTGTAATTTTCGATCATTGTTTTGGTATTGAGGATATAATGCCTGATTTTCATTTTCCGAGTTGCCCTTGATTGAAATTTAACAGGTCATGATCAAAGCCTGGACTTAAAGCTTTTTCGTTATAAGTGTTGTTTTTTTAACTCCACGACAGGATATCGAGAGACTGGGCCAACGGTTAGTCCTTAGACCTTATCCAAGAATCAACCGAGAGGGCCCAAAGGTCTAACCGTTTGTAGCTGTTTGAGCAAGTTAAGGCAGTACCTTCTGTCTGCCCAGTTTATTCTAAGACCCTGAGTGAAGGTCTGGCATCGGGAATCAAACCTGGGCCTCCATCGCCTTACTGACTGGGCTAACCAAATGGTGGTTTTAAAATTGCAAGGTCAAACCATCTTTAACTTCATAGAGTAGGAAAATATAGGAAAAGTTTTTCACATTCTTTTTTACTGAAAGTCCTAAGCTACATGTGATTTCTACATGTGGTTTCTTAAAACTTACACAAAAAACGTTTAAATAAGCTATAAGTTTGAATAGCTTATCAGACGCAACATCAGTTCATTTAATTTTATTGTTTGCCAAGAAAGATATACAATATACATACAGTATAATACGTTTAAAGAGAAAAGAGAAAGGGACATTCTTAGCAAAGAATCCACTAGAAGCCATTGGCTTCATTGTTCAAAACTCTCTTATCAATATCAGTATGTACTTTCAACATAATTTATAATATAAAATAACATAATGGCTGACAAAATTGGTTTTGTTTACTGTTCTTTTTAAAGAAAAAAATCTCAGTAAAAAAATAACGAGCACTGTACTTTAAGCACTTCAATATTAACTAATTTCAATGAACATGGAGATAACAACTGAGTTTTTAATCTGGTCCCGCAGTACAAGATTGGTGTAATAATAATGTCAAAAAAATGCCAACTACTGAGATTCATTAGTGTAGTTATAAACTTTGGATTGATTTGGGAACACAAATTTTATAATTATGCAAAACTTGGTCATAAAATCAGCTCCAGTCAACACAGTTGCACATCAGTTATAGGGCAGACAGATGACTCAATGTCAAGTCACACAAAAATCCTCATGCCAACCCTCCAAAAGTCAAAACTAAAAATAATCCACATGGCCTATAAGCCAACTGGGTGCGTGCACTTACCCTTTCATATCACTGCCGTGTTCATACAAAGAAAGCTCCACTTTCAAACTGTGTTTTTTGGAGTCCTTTAGGTTATCAAAGGTAAACAATGCCAGATTGGCCCCTTCAGCTGCCGCTGAAACCCAATAAATGATTTAAAATACCATATAAATTACATGTTATATTATGGAGAATTAGGATTATTAAAAAAGGGTTGCATATTGTTATTGTCAAAAATCTGAAGTACAGTATAATAATTTATGCTATACAATCAAATACCTTACAGATCACCTCCATTTTTTGCATTTTCTTAGGGTATTCATTCAGTTTGAATCACAAACATCCACCATGCTTTGCTATTATTGCAGTAAATGTTTTTTTGGCATTTTTCCTCATCATCATCAGAAAGGGGGCCATCTTCCTCGAACACTTAAAATTTTATGTTGTGCCCAACCTATCAGTATCTAAGTCCCCACTCCCCATGATACTTGAAAATCTTTTGACTCAAACAAAGCTGGTTATAATTGTTATAATAGTAATTAGAAAATTTAACAATGTAGAAGTGAAAGAAAACATTTTTCAATATGTTTTCACACTTGAAAACTCATCATTGCAACATTAATTGCTAATTAATTTTACTGAAGATGTAATGTTAGTTGTAAATAAAGTCATACTAAATCACTTGTAATTGTTTAAATAGTAACATATATAGGTATGTTTTGGTAAGACTAGTTCGTATCATAGCAATTATGATAAATATGTCTGAAAAAAACAACAATTTTAAAATAATCATCTTTTAGCTATATATATACATGTAGCATACCTTGAGGGTTTTTGAAAGATTCAATTTCACATAACTTAACACCAGCTTCTCTCATAGCCCTTGCACCAGCTTTAAATCAACAACAAACACAAAAGTTTGGCAATGTTCTTACAACAATTAGTATTAACCGAACAGGTGAATAGCACTTTTTGTGTGCTCTGATTGGTTCACCAAATACCAATGATCCTGCACTGTAACCAATCGATTTGCATTTCTAAGTTTTCAGCCTAAAATATTGTATTTCTAGCATTCTAATTAGCATTCAAACTGAGCTGACCATATATGGAAACTCCCGGCCAGGGGGGATCTGCAGAAATAAAGACACGCGCATAGGACTTTTGACTTAATTCAATAACTTCTTATCAGTACGCACATAAATTATATTAAACCACGGAATTTCTTTTAACAACCCCTAAAAACTACCAGACTGGCAATTTTAACCCCTAAAAATATGGTAGTCTTGCCTACCACCTCAATATAGGGAGTAAAAAATAAATAGTACCACAAACTTGTTTTAGCTATTACCAATTACCAAGATAGCATATCTTATACACTGGTACAGTAAACTGCATAAAACTTTTTAAGATGGATGAAAGTTGTAAGTTTGAGTTCTGTAAAGAAAGCAAGTCAGAGTTTCTATTCCTGGTTAGTCAAGCAGATAACAAATATTGCATCATTAAACACTGCATTATTAACTGAACTATTCAATAAGAAGCCTGAAAAAAGCCTTAGAATTTTTTTTCTCAGTGGTTATCTTAAAATTCTTACAGTCCCAGTGGTTATCAACATCTAATAAACAAACTAATAAATCTCTATAATCATAACACATTTGGCAAAAATGAAAATTGACAAAAAAAAAATACTGAAAACGAAAAGCAAATTTTGTTAAGTTCCAAAATTGCTCCATGCTAAAAACCGGCTCTAAATTTGGTAAATTTAATTATCATGTACAACTTGGACTGAAAAAACAGAAAAATCTGTCACTCACAACTGACCAACTCCAACTATTAAAATTACGATGGTACAACAGACCTATTGGAACCACTGAATTAGGTAAACAAATCAAAGTTGCACTGGACAGTAGTGATGGGGGAAGAAGGCTGTGTAAAGTGGACAAGCACCACACCTAAACCATCTTTCTTACCTGAGGCAGGATTTCTTGAAGTTTTACTACATTTTACAACTTTCTATCCTTCAAAAAAACTTATTGAAAGGAAGAATTATCCGTTGCCAACAGTGTAAATAATTATTGACCATTGTGCATCATAATGTGTCTCTCTGTGTATTGTTTACCCAATTCAGAGCCTGTACATGACATAAACTGCAGATAAGGTCTATTCACCAAATATCTTAGCCAACTGCATGGCAGGAGAGATCCATTAATTGTGCAGCAAGTTGTGTAATTCTTGTTTAAACATTATCATTATAAATTTACTTGATAACGCCACTAACCATTATTAATAGTTAATATTAGATATATATGTTTAAATCTTATCATTCATAGTTTCATTACATATTGTTATCAGATCCATTAATTGATTAACACATTTAGTTATGAATTACTTATTATATAACTTTTTTATTCTATACAACTACTGTGAATGTATTTATCATTCTTTAAACATTAATTCTGTATATAATAATTATTTTAATTTTAGTACTGTTATCCTGTTGTATAAATTAGATTTACTCAATAACTTATTACAATTCTATGCAGTAACAGTCTAGCTGGTTTTGAATCCCTAAATTGGTTGTAATTGTACAAAGGACCTTATATAACCATACCAATTTTTATTTTGCACTAAAATTCATAATTTTAGGACTTTAAATAGTTTGCAATAAATCATTGTTCAAACAAACTATAAAAGTGTAACTACAGTTTTAAAAGCATTATAATTAAAATTTTAAAAAACTATTCAAGTATATCACCTGCAGCTGCTTGTCTAACATGGCTGCTGGCTTCTCTTTCCTCTGATGTCTCACAATCAACTGCTTCATGTTGCGGAGCTCTTTTTCCCAGCCCAACAGCTACTAAACATGGATAATCCTGAAATTTACAACCACAAAAATTCTTTACAGTACAAATTTATCAGCATTATTAGTTTCATGAACCATTTATCAATTAATGAACAAGTTCACCATGAAGTATGAAAATGCATCAAAGGAGAATAAATTTTTTAAAGTTCCAAGTGTTTTCGGTTAAAAGGGTGGATCCCATGTGAGCATTTGTGATTATGTATGTTTAAGGTTATTCCCAAAGGGAACAGAAAAATGGGGTGGCTCATGTGATTTGTTTATTTGCCAGATCTAAATAGTCTATAATATAAAATTAATATATAAATCATGAGCCACCCTATTTTCCTGTTCCCTATGAAATAACCTAAAACATACAATCACAAATCCTTGGAAGGCCTTAATATATCCCTGAAGATGGTTTTTAACAAACATGTTGGAACTTTTTAAAACTAGTCTTTGTAATTTCTCTATACTCATTTTGATACTCTGGAATAATGTATTTTTATTTCTAAGTTCACCAGTAATGCTTTTGTTCTCAACACATTGACTATAATTTTATACCTTGTCAATACCGTAAAAAGTTCTTGACTTTCCCAACTTGCCTTTAAAACCAGATCTGAAAGAGATTCAATGACAACCAATGATTCATGATCACAACATTACAAACAAGATCCCTCCTGGTAACGACTACAGCATTCAAATCAAAAACTTTAATCTTCAATATTTTCATCAAAAATCAAATCTAACAGTTTTAATTTAGCAGGATATAAAACATGCTTATGAACCATATATGTAAGAATTAATCTGAGTTGCTCAGAACCCCACCAGCAAATCTTGCAACTTAGTGGGTGAGAAGTAATCAAAAACTCAATTAAGGGTTGAAAATCCATGAAGACTTAACTTTATCGAATAACCAAAGAAAATTTCCACGTCTGAGTATGCTTTTTAATCAAAGGAAGATTAGAACGTAAATTCTGACCGAGCAGGCCGGGGAATGGTAACATGTGACGTAGCAGCAGTGAGTTGTGTGGTTTGTGATTAAAAAAATTTCATTTCTGTTAAAAACGTCATAAAATTTTTATTTCAAACTATTTCAAGAAAATAATTCATTGATAAAAGTTATAACAATGTGACTATTGTTAGCCAGATTTGAGTTTTTTGAGATAAAAAAGATTGTCTCTGCTTCATGCCTCGTACTACGTCATATGCCTCATTGCACACGTCAAGTCTTAAAAAGGTAAATGGGATGGTGAGAAAAGGTTTTATTTTCGATAATTACTGTTATTAAAGGATCTACTTTCATCTGGAACTTAAAAAAATAAGCTTGATAGGGGCTTTAAATCAAATCAAAATCTAAATCAAAGCTGCCATATATAGCGTGATTAGGAACAACAGAAAAGAATAGCTCACTAACATTTTCAGAATTTCTTTCAATCTTCCTTTTGTCCTCTTGTTGAACCTCTCCGAAGCAGGAGTAAGTTCAAAGCTGTTACTATTTTCTCCTAGTCTTGATTCTTCATACACTCCCAATACAACACCTCTGTCAATAACAGCCTAGCAAAAAATTATCCTTTAGATGAACTCCATGTTTAGTTCCAGAAAAATATAGATAAACTCCCTTTCAAAAATGGGGCAAGAAAATTAAAAAATAAATAAAATTTTATTATTTCTTCATCTCCTTCCCCAATCAAGTTATACACCCAGATATGTTCCTCATTGTTTGACCTTATGGCCATCTTAATGTTTATATCAACTATAAGATAATAATTACAATAATGTTTAATAACAATTATTACATAAATCATAAGAATAAATGGAATAACAAAAATTGATACTAACATAGTAATAAAAATAGTGATAATGAGAACTTCACCAAAATAATAGCGATAATTATGATGACAAAAAAATAATATGCAATTTACGTTATTAAGTGTATCAATATTTTTGTAGTACTTTGAACATGATTCTTAAATTAAAGTGTTATAATATCTGGCTTTGCAGAAAACTTATTCACAGCTGGTTAAATACAGTATAATTATAATGAAACTTAACCTCAGTTTACAAGGTAATAGAAAAAGACGCATTTTTGTTAGCAACAGAGAATATTTTAAAAAGTAAAGAACTCAAATCAATAACTGTAGTCTGTTGGAAGAGCTCAGTAAGTCTTATATACATGTACTAAATGATTAAACAAATGTGATAAAGTTCTAGCAGTTTCAACCTACAAACCAGCTGGGTTAAATCTATATGGTATTGGTAATCTTGTTGTTGTTGAGAGGCAACATTTCTCTGTCAGTTTGCATCATATTGCAATAAAACTTCCCACAACGACCCTAATGGACATTCCCGTCAATTGACAGAGTTAGAATTTTTATTAATTCTGGATTTTTAGAGAATTTACAAACAATTTTAGACTGCACTGTTTACAATATACAAAATTAATATGCATAGCTGAGGCCACCTAAAAGAACTAAAGCTCTGCCAGTTTGCATCATATTACATTAAAACTTCCCACAACGACCCTAAGGGTGGGATACTCCCCATCGGTTGACGAAGTTAGATTTTTAATTTCTGGATTTTTAGAGAATTCACAAATATTTCTAGAATGCGCCTTACACAATTGAATTCACAATGCTCAAAATTAATATGCATAACCGAAGCCGACTAATTACATAAAAGAACTAAGGTTAAGTTGCCATAAATATTTACACAGTGGTAATTAGCAGAAATCTCTATTAACTGGCTTTGACTTTTATTTTCAATTCTTAAAAGATTCTACAAGCCATTCTTAATTGTACATACTGTACAACACAAATGAATGCAAGCAACAAGACAGTCCAAATAAGGGAATAGAGCTGTTTCTTTTTCCATTGGATGCCAGATTGAACAACATGGCAGCCTCCATAAGATTAGTTGACTAATACTTTCTTTAACACATCAAAAAAATTATTGGAGTGTAGGTTCTCTCTAAATGACCTCAATTGATTGAGGGATTTCTTTTTGGTTTGCATGGTTAGGTTTTATAAGGCATGGATTTTTTTGGGTGTAAAATTTGAACCTTGCAAATTGCTCCCATTGCATGTTCTGAATTTTATTCCAACACAGTGCACTTATTTTGAAAGCTTATAAAGATACATGAGGGACTTAAAATGGTCAGGTAGGCCTGCACTTTTATCCATTTATAGTCAATTAGAAGTGTTGGAATTTAGCCCTTAGACTTAAAAATTAAAAACCCCAATGACAAAGTGGCTTCAGTAGCACTTTAAAGTTTAAAACAACAAGCACATGTAAAATGGTATAAGTGCTCCTAAAAGATTTTTTAAGGGTACTATATTACCATTATGTATCTCTATATATGCTAACTACATATAATTTATTTTTACCAGGTGAAATTATGACATTTATTTATTTATTTTTTTATTAGTTTTGCCACAAGGCTAAAAAGTCTACACAGGGCATTGTTCCAATTATGAGACCCTCTAATTCATAAAACGAAAGATCTGAAAGATTGCTACATGCAGTATAACTTGAAAATAATATTGAATATAGAAAACGACTGCTAATACCTAGAACTATAAAAAAATCTTTCAACTTAAGATTTACGACTATCAGCTTTCAACTTCAGATAACAACTTTGCCTTAATAATACAACTTAAGCAAAACTACTCCTTTGAATCAAAACAAAAATCTTGGAGTAGAAAATAACAGCTAGTACTAGCAACTAAACGTCTAGAAATGTCAATTAATTGTGATACTATCCAGATCCTACTAGTATATTTATGTCCGCGTTCTTATTAGATCGTTAATATATAAACACTGCCATTTCTGTAAAGAGAACAAAGGACAGCAGAACTCTGAAAGTTTTTGAGGAACGGTGTATTTATAAAAATGCAGTTTTTTGCCTACCACGCGGGCACGTGTCGTACAGTCATATTACTTTTGTATTAAAAGCATATTATTTGATAATTTCCCTGAAACAGATACCACTTTACCTTTGTGTCTTGTGAGCAAAGTCTTTTCCAGATTTGATCGACAGGCCGTTTAAAAGCCGAATGAAAGGACTTAACTGCAGTTAACATTGCTCCACTGGCCGCCATGTTTATGAGTATACCTTGGCCCATTCTCCCTAGAGAATCATGTCGTTGCGTTACTCATGTTTTCCGGTCACATGTTCAATCAAAAAAAAACTATTGCAATAACGATAGCGCTACAAAAAAAACTGAGTCTTAATTGACCGTTGTGGTTGTGAATCGTGAATACACAGGCAGATTGTGGAAGACAGTATTAAAAGTGGCCTTTTTTAAATTTGTTCAAAAAGGCAATTTCGAACCCTTTTTCGTCATGTCAATCATTCGGTAACTTTCAATAAACACAAAGTAGCGAACTGACCAAGACAAACCACAGTTGCGCTGCTCAGTTCCCGCGGTCCAATAGTAGTAGTAGTAGTAGTAGTAGTAGTAGTAGTAGTAGTAGTATCAGTATCAGTATCAGTAGCAGTAGCAGTAGCAGTAGCAGTAGCAGTAGTCCGGGGGGGGTGGATACTCCCTATATTGGGATGGTAGGTATGACCACCGTATTTTTTAGGGGTTAAAATTGCCAGTCCGGTATTTTTTAGGGGTTGTAAAAAGAAATCCGGTGTTAAACCAAGAGCCTGGTATTTTTTAGGGTTTAAAATCGCAAAGCTATTGGACTGCTTGCAGTCCCGTGCTTTAGCAAACGTGCGTACTGATACAAAAAAAATTAAAAAATGTCCTTTGGCGAACGTTCTACTACGCGCGTCCCTTTGTTTACTGCATATCACGTTCAGAACAACACGAGAGGACTTATCGCCGACCCACTAGCTACCCAGGGGAAAATTTCAGTAAGATTGGTATTTTTTAGGGTAATTTTAAAACCGAAAGGTATTTTTTAGGGTAGAAAATTTCAATCTTTTATGTTTTCCTTCTTCAGAACTTTTACATCATTTCTGAAGGAAAAGAACAACAGCAGTAGCGTGATATAATCCCAGGGGGAAATCTGAGATTTCTGATCTCTCTCTCCAGTACTCAGTTCAATGGCCTTCCTTCTGATACTGGTTGCGAAGTTTCGCCACTTCCTCACTTGCTTTCCACTCTATTCTGTTGATGTTTACTGTGCAGCTTTGCGTATTTTCTCATCTTCCTTATGGCTTCCTTCCATTCAGCTCTCATTTATGGTTCATCTTCTTCTCTTACCCTCATCTTCTTAATGGGTATGTGCTTGTCCAGGACTTCTGTCATCTTATCCTGCCAAGAGATAAACTGTTCTTGGGCGGTTTTGGAATCTAGTTGTAATGACTCCATTGCTTCTTTGACATCTTTTCTGAACTGCCCTTGTTCATGTTCTTAACGCTCTAAGAGGAAATCACCTTTGCTGTGCACGGCGCTTTACTTTCGATTCAGGATGACATATATCGTACACCTTCTGGTGGTCACTCAGTCCAAAGTCCGTTACTCAAGCAAATTGTGTGATTTCTGGCTTGTTGGTTAGGATAACGTCAACAAGTGTCCGGGACATACAAGTAACTCTTGTGGGCTCGTTTATCAAGCAAGTTATACCAAACACTTCTTCCAAGTCAATCAATACTTTGCCGTCTGTCAGTGCTAGAATTTGGTTTGAGTCTATCGAGGTTTAGGTCTCCCGGCGTTATGTATATGATGACTTGACTTTGTGAGAGGGGCCAGGCATGGATGGAATTCAGTTCGTCCTTTAGGCATGCAAAATAATCAGTTTCTGTATTTCTAGGAGGCCTGTAAATGCCGAGAACTATGGCATTGTTATTCCTAGTGCAATCGCTTCTAGCATGGTGTAGGCCTGTGGTATTTTTAAACGGTTCATTTGTGTTTCCTGTTTAACATACACTAGCAAGCCTCCACCTCCTTTTTTCCGGTCGTCACGAAAACTTCGGTAGTTCGGCATACTGAACTGACTGTTCGTGTACGACGAATCAATTTTTTTCAGACAGGACTATGGCATTAGCCTTGAGTTTCTCCTTCATGATCTTAATTTCTTCAAACTTATTCTGCAAGCTGTTTATGTATAGTGCAATAACAGTTCCTAATTGTGGTGCTGTTATCTTGTGTGAAACATCTCCTCAAGGGGGTCTATTTTTTCGTAATGGAAAAACGTGTTCATGACCGAGTATTCATCTCTGGAGTCGATCGGTGGAACTGTTCAGAACATTGGCAAACGGGAGAGATTTAATTCAACATTGAGGGCAGTTCCAGTTAGTGTTTGATTTCCGCTCGCGCACTGTCAATTGTCCACATTTAATGTTATATAACTTTACTGCAATTGTCGCATGTAGTGACGCGGTGGTTGCGTACTATTGTTCGTGTGAAATTTCACATTTCAGGCCGGGTAGTGGATGAAAGTCTTTACTGACAGATATTACTAATGCAGTCGGATTAAAACTGACACTCGAGTTTGCATAATAGTTCTTGAAACGCCGTTTGAAATACTTACATTTCAGTCTTCGTCCTTGCCACTATTCAGTTCTGTAGTTCTGTAGTAACACTACAGTCCCACAGGATGCATGCATCCCAGCGTGTCCGATAGGAGGCCACTGTCAATAGGCTTGTATTGAGTACTTTCTAATGTTAGGAATCGAACAATGAAGGCCAGGCGCACGAACGAAATCAGCGATCCGACACAAGATCTGTAAAAACATGTAAAAATCAGAAAATCGAAGTTTGCCAGCTGAGAACAACACAACGCTGTACACACAAACTCAGTGATGACTGATGGTGTAAAAAGACAATGAAGGATTGCAATCTTGCACAGGTGTTCTGTTTAGATTTGTTCAGTCTGTTTCAGTATTTTAATTTGTCATTTCCATCTTATTGTGTTATCATTTGTCCAAATACTTCGGTACAAAGTCCTTTTAACCCCCCCCCCTCTCCCCCGCCCCGGTGTACTCACTATGTTGGGATGGTAAAAATGACTGTCGTACTTTTAAGGGGTTAAAAAGGTTTTTTTAGGGGTTGTAAAAAGAAATCCGGTCTTAAACCAAGAGCCTGGTAGTTTTTAGGGTTTCGAAACGCCAGGCTATTGGACTGTTTGTAGTCCCATGTTTTAGCAAACGTGCGTACTGATAAGAAGTTTTAAAAGACGTCCTTTGGCGAACGTTATGTTACGCGCGCGCCTTTATTCGCTGCATGTCATGTTCAGCACAACACGAGGGGACTTAGCGCCGACCCACTAGTTACCCAAGGGAAAATTTCAGCTTTCAATTGGTATTTATTAGGGTAATTTCAAAACCGAGAGGTATTTTTAGGGTAGAAAATTTTTATCTCTTGGTATTCTTTAGGGTATTTTGGGGACTTTTCCGACGGTCGTCCCTACCCTTTTGACCCCCGAAATACCCCCCGGCCCGGGTTCGATCCCACCGAGGTCAGGGTTTCCTTTCTGTGGGTTTACCGGGTTCTTTGTTGATGCTGCAGGTTGATCAGCGAAACTTGGATTATCCCCCGTTTCCAGTGGCCGCAAGGGCTCTGTCACTTGAGGCTCGGAAACTAATAGTTTGTGGTTAACATGTTGGTATTGAAACAGTGAGCAGTGCTTGTAAGCAAAGCAGACCTATCATTGAAAAGGTATAGCTGTTTGAATTTTTCCTTAACCAATTAAGTGGTAAATTAACTAATCGGCTTTTGAACAACCGGGCCATGCAAGTATTCCGGGGCCACAGAATTTTTTCATAAATGGCGGTGATATTGGTATTCCTTTGAATTTGTGTGCATTCAAGCCTACTATTACTCAAAACGAGGCTGAAAGGGCTAGTCTTGAACGCACACAAAAAGAATACCGCCATTTTTGACAAAGACTTGTTCCTTCTTTTCGACATTTCGCGAGGATAGAGTTCGACTTATGGCTTTTCTCTGAATTTCTTTATCCGTTCCTCCTACAAGCAATTTTTTTTTGTTTTTTCTTCTTTCTCAATAATCAGTGAGATCTCCGACAAGATAATAAATTAACCAAGAGTATAGACTATAGTATCAAATTTTGTTTTTGTTTTATATGTATTCTTGGAAACGCCATATGGAAAATTCATCTTTTTTTACATCTGGTGTGCGGCTGTTTCCTGAACAAACATTAATTAAGAAGCAAAGGATTCTCCTTACTCTCGATTAACTTGGGTTTTCAGTGCATTTTGTGAGCGAACAAATCCGGTTCTTTATGGAGGAAAAACTGGTGGTTGAATTCACTAGGAAAAAAAATCACACACTCTCCTTGAAAGCCTAATAGCAGCACAACTGTCACAAGGAATAGTGGAACATACATCAAACGCGCGGTGTTGTTTTATATAAAGATTCTGCGTAGCGATAGAGGCCGTAAAGCAAACAAACGGAGAGATGAAGAGGGTTTAATAAATTGGTCCATCCCGCATGTTCGTTTAAACTCTCATCTCGAGATCAAACAAAACAAAGCACTTATAGATCAAACAACTAGCAAAGCAAATTGAAAATCCAGTTGTCCCTCGTTTAAAAAGACATTAACCCAAGCAATCTGTGTTAATCTGGCTGTGTTTAAAGTCAATTCGATTATAATTGAGCGCACACAAACATACTAAACAAACCTTCAAACCTTATAGTTTAACTTATGCAACAAGACTGCATGGTCACCATAAATGAATTCAAGACTTAAGTTATGTCTTACGAGTTACTAGCAATGTCAGATTTATCGTGCTAGACATACTTGCGTGACGTGTAGTTCATCTTCAACTCTAGAAACTAGCGTTGTTTTGCCAACGATTCTCTTGTGTGTGCCGCGCCGGGCTTTTTTCAGCTCTTCTCCTTGGCTAGTTCAAAATGTTTGAACAAGCCTGAAGAGAACACGCAGATCTTAGATTTAGAACACGAAGATTTTTTCTCAAAAAAAGAAATAAAATAAAGCCACTAACACTACTGTTCTAAAGCCTGACTCCAGATCCTCGAAGTAGATTGGTCGCCTTGAAAAATGAATTTTGGGATGACTTTGAAGTTTAGTCTATTTCAACCAAACAAGACTTTTATCTGTTTTCAAGAAAAATGTTCAACTTTTGCTAGTCTTTGACTTGTGCTTCAAATAGGGTCTCAAATAACGACAGTCCTCCAAATCTTTCCAAAGTTCCTCGTTTGTAATCTCTCTTTTCTTTTCACGCGCCACCTGTTGTTCGTAAAGAGTTTTGGGTTTTTGAAGTCGCAATGGCGGGAGTTGAATAGGCGGTAGTAGCTCGTTTAGCGGTTTTTCAAATTTCTCTTCTTCCGGAATTGCATCCCCTTTATAACCGAAACTTTCAGTTAAGCTCGCACTTGGTTCACTTGTAGCAACGGACTGTCGACAAAACTCAAGAGACTTTACTGGCAATGTTGATACTTGTGTAAAATCTTTTTTGCCGGTAAAAGTTCGGTTTTGCGGCCATGTTCTGCTTCGTTCAAGTTGACTTTTCCGTTCAAGTATTTGTTGCACTTCTGGTAAAAATCCCTTGGCGGAAACTCGCGAGGTAGCAGAACAGCTTGCAACAGAAGACAATGAAGATTGGCTGAAACGTCTCACAAGCATCAAAATGTTCTTGTTTTCACGAGTCCTAGAGCTGGAAGACACTCGAGAACTGGATGCTGGCCTACTACTGTTCTTTGAATGATTTTTTCTCGTTCTCTCTTCTGCAGCTGCAAGCTCTTCGTCACATAGTTCTTGCAAATTCAGGCCTTGAGTTTCACAGAGATGTAAAATCGTATCCATCTGTATACGTTGAAAACGATGGAGCTCTGATGTTTTGCTTTTATCCAAATACTTTTGCTCTTTCTCTAACTTTAGCTGTTCTCCGTAGTTTTTTGCCATGACTCTTTTCAAGCCTTTGTGAAAACTTTCCTTTTTTTCCATAACTGAAAAGCTGCGTGCAAAATTGTCTTCTTTTGATGCTACACGTTACGAAATGTCAGTGCATCTCTATTTGTGATGACTTATTTTATCAAATGGACTTCTAATGACAAAACCATCTGTAGGCTTTGAAAGCTTACACTTAAAATCACAAACCGCTATCTTTCTTTGACTTCACCTTGGTTGACCCTAAATTTGGAAGAACCACAGGGCTCCCACATCCGGCCACTGCCTTCTTTTGTTCCACTATACTGTACTATTGTGTTCTGTGCTCTTTATATTTGATTAGCCCATTAAAGTAATTGGGCCGAAAGTACTTCGCTAAGCTTTTTTTTTATAGGTTTATCGTCTTGCGAAGAGAAGAAAGAACAAAAATAACTGCTTGAAGGGTACGTTAACAATACCTCGGGGCTTTTAAACGTCTTGTCTATTTAAGAGCTTACTCGCAATAATTTATATCGGTCTAACTAGTTTCTAAAGTGTTCTTGAAGCAAAACCCACACGGTTTTACAGTAGAGCAGGCTCGAGTATTGTACTTGTAAATCAAAATTCATCTGGAAACGCACCAAAATATTTGTTGTATTTCAAGTTAAATGACCAGCTCCATTAACTAAAGGCATTATATATTTTCTTTTCAGGCTTTTTGATCACAGTTAATACTGTGACAAGAGCGGTTTAACAAAGCCAATCTTTTTATCGAACGGATTTATGGTTGATGTATCCAATTTGATTGTTATCGATCCCGTGAACGTGGCAAGGAAACATACATATTTCTAGTTTTAAAATCGTAGAGCAAGAAGTAAATGGGTCACTCTGTCGTTGTTTAACCCTTCGCAACTCCCAGTTGTCCCAATTTTTAGTGCATACTTTTTGTTACCGGTAAAAATATATTTTCGAGAATTCTACTTTTCATCCTCTGTAGCTCGCTTTAATTAATCGATTCCCATTTTCTTAGTACGAAGTGTCTTCGCTTGTGCAAGTTAAGTAAGGAGAAGTTAGATTTTGATAATAAGGGGTCGACCCGCTCTCTCGCACAGCATTTACGTCAACTGTCAGGGCGTGACTAAATATGTCTAGTTCTTAGGCGGACCATTACTTAATAAGCTAAATTCAATATTAGCGAGTTTAAACTAGGCAAATCATTTTTACACCAAAAACTGTGTTGTTCTCTTTCACTCAACAAAATGATATTTCTGTTAAATCACAGAACAAAAAAAAAAGGGGGGGGGGAGGACATTTAAATTGTTAAAGACATTGATAGCTAGGCAAAACTATTTCAAAATACTTTAAACAATAATACGTACAATAACGACAACTGATCTAAAAGTGGTATTGATAAAACGTCCGTGAGGCGATCGCGAAACCTTTCCTTCTTTCCCAATGGCTTCAAGGTCGTCGGATGTGGAGAGATTAATCCTTGATTCTATCCAGAGATCACTACAAACGGCTGTAAGCTGTTAACAACAATATTTATGTGAAACAAATGGCCTCTCACGTCTTTTGAAGAGAATTTTAAAAACCCGCATTCTCTGTCAGGCAACTAAAAGTTGGAAACCGTTCGATCGCGCTAACTCGAACTTTCAGTAACCTATAGTTGTCCTAGCCCTAAGCTAAAGGAATGTTTCATTTCCCTTCAGTAAAGTCTTACCCCCGATTAATTAAACCACAAATGCTTCTCGGCGTTGATCTCTGAAGGTTCACACGTGCTGAACTGAGTAGCACAACGCAACGAGTAACGCAATGTGTAACGCAACCTCGTACCAACTTGTAAATGTAAACGAGGTTGCTGTATCACCCAATAACAACGCCAAATGAAATGTCAATCTTAAGTGAAATAAAAACCAACGCCAAATAAAATAAATGACTCACCCTAAATGAGTGAATATTTTAACTCTAAATGAAATGAAATGACTCACCCCTTCAACGCTAAATGAAATAAACAATGGCCACTATCCACAATCTTGCTACTGTTACAGTAACTTAATGCTCAGTTGGGGCAGTAATGGTGTCTCAAGTACGTCATAGTACATGTGGTATAGGTCGTGTTCTATTGGGACTAAAAATTTCAATCAAACCGGTTTTAGTTGGTTTGATTTAAGTTTCCAATAGCACGCATTTCTTAGTTGAAAGGTTTTTCAACCCTTTCAACCTAGGTCAGGAGAGGGATAAGCTTTTTGAAAAAATGACTGTTGTCATTAATTTTGTAGTTGATGCACTGCCCTTTCCCACATACCCCGGGGGTAGAAGAAATTTTGAGAAGAAGACTGATGTTGATCAATAAACGTTGAATGAACAACAAACCTGCATAACTTATTTTTTTTTGTCAAACTTTAATTTGTCCAAATTCAAAAGTTTTTACATCATTAAACAATCCAGGCTTTGCCTTTAATGACTGTCAAGTCAGTTTCTTTTTCCTGGCAACCGTTTTTTTTCCCGTGAATTAATTCTTTTCTTCCCTCATTCAAACACAGAATCCTCCCTTCAATTGAACAGGAAATTACACACAGTATCTTCTAACGTTCCCTAAAAACCACAGTTTTAACTTCTTACAAGTCACTCATTCCAACCACGCTAGCTCACAGTAACTCCCCAGTATGAACCTTGTGACTAGAGTTTCCATCCTTGGTAATGATCTTCACCAAGCTTCCAGATTCAGGTCTGTCTGCTCCTTTGGCCCATTCGAACAACAAACTGCACAAAGAAATAGACTTTGTTAAGAGAGCAATGACAAAATCCACAATTTTTTTAACAAAAACCTGCTCAAGCATGTTCAAGACTCTCTTTCCAACTTTGTGGAAACGTATCAAAGAAGTTTTCAACTTTCATTACAAAATAATTTAACACATACATGTGCTCTGAATGGTTAACCCTCTCCCCACCAGCCATTTCTGGAGAGTTTGTGTCCAGTACCCCAGCCGTTTTAATCAAATAAATCAAATTTGAGCTACTTCTTTCAAAGAAGTTTTTCACAAAGAAGGAGACATTTTCTTAAAAAGAAACCCTTTATAACTTTAAAGAAGACAAAAAAATCTTCACTCTGAACTAAGTTTTTCAAAGTTTGTCTACATATTCGCAGAGTTCTGCGAGGTTGAAATTATATGTTACAGTAAAATTATAATGCACGGTGCATTCTTGAAATCAAAACACAAATAAAAGAAGTAACTCCTAGTTTATTGCAACATACAAGCACAATACTTTTTCTTACTTTCACAAATATACATTTTCCAAAAATGCCATGAGATTTTCAAAGCAGAAAATCTTAAAAAATGACAAGAACAGTGTTTGTGAAACAAGCCAAAAGTCTTGAAATGTGCACTTATCAAATTACAGCTCAAGAAAACATGAACTGGTTTTAATGTTTTTCTTCATTGAATTCAAATTTTTGAATAAAAATATTTACATGATCATAACAGGCACGTACGTGTGTTCAAATTGTTTACAACCAGAACATTTCGCGTGTGTGGTAGAGTTCAAAACAATTTTTCTCTGGTTTTACGACACACAAAATAATGAACATTGCACAAGGAACATTTTAACATTTGATTTGTGTCGTTTCGGTTCAGTTGTGGATTGATCAGCAGTTCAGTTGTTTCCTCTGCCTTTGTTTCGCTTGAATAAGTTGTACTTGCGCTCTGTGCAAACACAGTTTTGATGTCATTAGCAACTATAATTATTTTCATAAAAGAATAAAACACAGCTACAGTTTTGTGTTTGCACAGGCTAGTGCAATGGGGAGAAATCAAAAGCAGATCTGTATGAACATGAGACCAAAGGTAAAGCATTTGTGTCTGCTCGAGATTTGTATTTTAATTCTTAAATCACAAATAACTTAATACCTGTCCACAAAATTAAGTTCTGTATGCAAATATATGGAAGATCCACCATGAAATTCTAGAAGTAATGATCAAAAGTTATAAAACCCTTAAAAGAATTGGTGATTGTTAAGAACAATGACTCGGTTAAAACAAATCAAGTAAGCTTTGACAATCACTGTAAGATCTAAATTCTTGAAGCTTGGGAAAAAAATAATTATTCAAAGAGATTTTTTTGTTTAAAAAAAGGGGTGACATACTTAGCGACAAACTGGAGCGGGGTCCACTGGCTGTGGTCTGCATCTGGCATGTTCTTCCTATTCATTGGTGTATCAAGGGTCATCCTGTTGGTTTGACAAAAAGAATTGAAGTGAGAAGAAAGATCAACAGGTCATGAACAAGAGCAGGGGTCATTTGTTAAACAAAATATCTCTTTTAACTTATTAAACTAAATTTGCTTAACATGATACCTACGATAACACTTTGTACCAGAAATGATGAAATGATGAGAATGGTGATGATAACAACAACAATGATCACCAATGGTGCTCTGTTAAAACTTTGAGCTAATAATCTGTAAAAACTCAAAAAACATAGCAAATAATATCAAAAACTACCAAAATATCATAACATAACAGATATTTAAGAGGCTGTCCACCTAAAAACCGACCAATGAGTTTTCGCGACAAAAATAGATTTCCGATTTTTTGCAGGTAAATTAGCAATTCATTGTAAAGTACTAAAACTGACTTCTTTTGTTTCAAAACTCCTTATTACGAAAAATTTACACAACTGACTGATTTGAGGTGAATGGCCTTGAAATTGCCATGGCGGCCATGTTTACCACTCGAATTTCTGGTGATATCATAACAACACGAAATATTACGCCACCAAACCTAACAGTGATTTTTGAAAAAGAGGTAAAATAAACCTTCTTCTTGCATTTCGTATGCTTTATTTTGCAAATTATTTGAGTTTGTTTGTTTTCCACCGACATTTGTAGGCATAACTTTTCGATGTGCGATCGAAGTACCAAAATATGCTTGATTAAAATTTAGTTTTTCAAAAGTGGATAGAATTCATGAACACTAATGACTATAATTAAACAGATGAAAGATAGAACTGTATAGCAAACTTTTGATTCATAAACCATTGTAAGTTTTTACCAATCTTCTTACAAATGAAACTGAAAACAGTAAGATCAAAATGAAAAGTAGTAACTCAAAATCAACAATCAGAACAAGTTAATACACAAAGCTCCAGTTACAGAATAACAGCATTCTGCAACAATGAAACAAACAGTTTTTACACTTAAATAAAAATTGCATTATAATAACATTAATATAGAACTTTATAATTATATGCAAGCACAGAAGGGGATAATAATTAACGGCATTATTGTAATATTTAGAATGTTTAACAAATGACTTTTTCGAGTTCAAGGATTCAAAAGGATTACCTAGAATATTTCAGTGAAATATCTGAACACAACAACTGAGTTCCCATAAAACTGAGTGAAAGTAAAAGTTGACTTACGGCAAAATCGCAAGAGCTGTTGCCTCTGTTGGCAAGCCACTTCCCTTCATACCAAGACCTTTGACCAGCTGATGCACTGCAGCCTTAGCCATACCATAACCCAACATGCCTGAAACAGTTTTTTATAACTTGACTTAAAACAAACAAAACTATTTTGTATAGCAGCCTTTAAGAAACCACTCCAAATCTACAAAACTACGCCCTTTTATGTTAACTCTTGTGACAAAATAGACCAGGACAAATAACATGTAAAGAGTTTTGTTGACAGTGTTACACAAATACTGTAGGAATCCTTCACTCCCCTTGGATGCCAGGGGTACCAAATTATTGCAGGTTTGCTGCTCCCTAGCTTGTCAAAGCCAACCTACAGTACATATGTAGGTGGTGTTTTTACTTATTTTAGCTAACTGGAACTTGAGCCCCCTAAGCTAGTTTTTTTTTATTAAACACCATTACTCATTATTTTGGCCACTTTGTTTTCAACATGATGCCTAATTTTTTCGCCATGTTTCAGAAAGTAACCAAAATGACCAAAAATTTGATCCTTGCTCAAATGGCTGTAAGTTGAATTATTTTTCAATCTAATCATTGAAGTATACTGACTGACTAGATTTTTTTCCTTAAAATCTTAAGAATGTGTTCAGATGTAAACTAAAACATCAACCATACCTGGTGTCCCCCCTAACGATGGTTGGGCTCCTGTCAAAACTAGCACACCACCCCTGAAAATGAAACAAAACACAATGTATTTATAAGCTTGTAGCAAAAACATACTAAAAATATTTTTTAAATTGTTTCCTTAAGCACTCAAAAAAACTTTAAGTTGAAAAATGTGATAAATCAAACATCCACAAAAAATTTTCTGGCTCTGAAAACTAGTGACAGTTCAAGATAATTTTTATTGTACCGATGAAAATCTTTTCCAAGTTGCTGATCGTGATCAAACTTTGGCACAGCAACTGTGGCAACATATAACAAGTTTGTCAAAATTCTGGTACATAACAAAACCATTAATTTTCTTTGGGCTAAGAAAGGTGCAGGGTTGCAAGTCTAACCCCCTAGGGTTGTAAATCTTGCCCCTCCACCTTTTATTTATTTATTTTAGATTATTAGTGTAATTGTAAAACGTGGAAAAAATAAAACTGTTGAACCGTTGAACTGGTTAGTATTGTAAAATTATTACATTGAAGTACTGCTTTTTACTTGACTTTGCTAACACTTGGTTGCCCAAGGTTACTTCAACTCAACACAGATGAACAGATGTACTGAGTGTACTAAACCCTGTAGGTTAACCTTCTAAGTTCTAGTCTTAAAACCAATTTGCTTCTTGAAACACTAATAATCATAAACTCCTTCAACTCTGGCAATTTGACAGTGCAGTACATAGTACTACAGTAGATAAAAATATACCGGCCACTGAAAGCATCTGACTTCTGTATTTAATATCAAAATCGCCCTCTATTGACTGAATGGGTTTCAGGCTGTCGAAAACTGTTGATCCACCATAACAACTCACTCTTTTAAATACTTAGAAGAGAGACTTGAGGAGATAAGTGATGTCCACACACTCTGCTTGAACATTAGATCAGCATTCTTGACAGTATCTGCAACAAGATAGTCAAGAAAATCTAGCTATTCTAAGCCAGTCAGTACTTTGGCCGGGCAAGAACAAGAGGGCACATTTATGATTTTGTCAGCACCCTCTTGCATGCTACACTTTCACCTACTTTTGAGGCTTAATTAATATAATCTTAATCTATAAACAATGCTGACAAGTTTGAGATATTTTATCTACAAGATTTTCAATCTCAATTGAATGATTAATCTACAACTGTAAATCTCATTGTCATGGTGCCTGAAAACATCACAAAAATGTGCAAAAAATGGCTTGTCATTTCTTAACCCTAATAACGGCCAAAGTGGAGGAGGGGTTAAAACATCATTGTTGATGATGTGATCACAGAAAACCTTGAAACTCGTCATTTTCTTTCAAAAATGCTGTTCTGCCTGAAAAAATGACTGGAAATTAAATATTTTTTATCTATGTTACAAATGTAATGGTTTTTCTTTGAAAATTTATGTTTGTTTTAATCATAGTTGATTTAGAAATTTTAAAACAAATTTACAAAATCTGAAACTTGGGTGGTTACGTTGCTGCCATCTTGGATTTTTTGGAAGTGGCTGCCATGGCAACATAATTAACTTTGTTGATTACAAGATGAGTAAGTTGACCTTGTGCAACTACCTGGCCAAATGAGGTGGTTGCCATGGTAACATTATTAATTTTATTGATTACAAGATGAGTTAGTTGACCATGTGCAATTACCTGGCCAAGTGAATTGTCTATATAGATATTCTTAATCGTTTGCAACATTTTGCTTACCATTTGTGTGGTGCATGACTGTGGGCTAGGTAACCAGAGAACCAAACAGGTTTTAAAAATTGCAACCTTGAGAACAATAAGGACCCAATCTAAGCAAACAGTTTAAAGTCCTTGGCTAAGGAAAAGAAGGTTTAACATTAATTTTGGAGCAAATCTTACTTTTGCTCTTGGCACTGCCGCCAGCCCAGCCACCAGCAACACAAATAACAGCATCCAGTTTATTGTCACCAAGTAGTTCATCTACTTTTGACTGAATCTAAAATGGTAACATAAAAAAAGCACATTATTTAACAAAAAATAACTAAGCTAAATTTTTCTTATGATGCATAGGTTTTAAAATATTTCAATACAAAATGAAACAACCTCACCACAAATACAGGTGAAAGGAAGTTGCCAAGAAATCAATATTTCACAGATTAATCACAGTTTTAGTTTAATAACATTTATCAAGCACTTTACACCTATGAACACACTGTAACTTCTTGTTAAAATGTGTAAGCATACATTAAAGCCAGTATTGTTATATGGGTCTGACACCTAGAGACCAATAGTCTAAGAGCTCTACATTGATCCAGGCAGGTGTTTGTTAACAATTGCTTGCTGTGCATTATCAGCATTAGACAGCCAGAGAAGACAAGAAACAAGGAAACTTGACAAGAGCCTATAGAAACAAATAAAAAAGATCTTGGAGATGGATTGGACACACACTGAGGAGAAAAGATGGAAGCACTGCCAAAGATGAACAAGAACGGAAATCACAAGGTAAATGAAAGAGAGGGTGTCCCCGTAGAGCTTGAGGAGAACAGGCATAGCAGAGCTGAAGGTGAAACACATCACATGGCCTGAATGAAAGAAAAAAGGCAAAGAACAGGACGACTCAGGTGGAAAGCACTAGTGGAACACCTACGTTTCAGCTAGAAACGAAGAGGAAAAAGAAAGAGAGAGTATCAATCCCTTCCCTACCAGGGCTGAACACCCTCACCAACTGGCAGCCATATTGGATTTTTGATGAAATTCTAAAATTGACTTGGATAATATCATTAATCAAAGAATACCTAGATTAAATAAACTATCCAAAATAGGCTAAATAGGCCTAATAAACAAAAGTTAGCCCACTCCTTTAAAAACCTATATAAAAATTTCAGCTACGACTTCTAAGTGTATTTTTTGTTCCTGCAATCAATTAATTAAATAAACTATCCAAAATAGGCTAGTAAATAGGCCTAATAAACAAAAGTTAGCCCACTCCTTAAAAAACCTGTACAAAAATTTCAGCTACAACTTCTAATGTATTTTTTGTTCCAGCAATTAATTTGTCATTTTGAGATTATTTTTTAAAATATAAACAAAAACCCGATAAGCAATTTCATTTGGTCAGCAGTCTTTCGAAAGCATTGCCAGACATCTGCCAATGACCAGAGATGTTATGTTCAAGGCATCGCAGACAACCAGGCTTTAGCAGTTTCCTTTGTTTGAGGACGAGATATACACATCTTTATGCGTGATTACAATTCTGCTAATCTGCCAAGCTTTTTCAGTTCATTTTGTAATAAAATTAATGTTAATCAAAAGCATAGTTATCATAAAACTAGACTAGATACAATATAATATCTTCATTTTCTCTCCTCCAAATAAGAATTTATTATTACAGAAAGTTCAGTATCAGACTTATTGGAGGTGCAAAAGTGTGGGCTGTTAATGTAAAGAATGAAAAAGCCCAGTAAATCTATATTCAAGAGGAAAATGAAAACTTGTCTGCTGGAGCATTACAAGCACATTGATTCCACTTGGATACATAAGATTATGTCATCCCATGTATATTTCCAATCTCCACATTGTTTACCTCACTATAGTTAAATCACCTTTAATTTCATGTTTGCCTTACTTCCATTTTAACATCTATAAGTATTTTAACTAGTATTTTACTTTTTTTCTCTATTTTCTCTTCTTTGACTTTACAAAAGCCAAAGGGAAATATTATCTTAGTTAACTGGCTGGACTAGCCTCTGGCTATTGCAAAAAAACAAAAACAAAGAAAAGTAAAAACAATATAAAACTGACAATCTTTTTTATTGTTTTTCTTAGAATTGTATAACTAACATGTAAATTGCTGCTGAAATAAAATTATGTTATTGTTGTCAGTTGTCATTAATTACTGTTACACAGGCAGTAGAAAAAAAATTATGGGAGGGGTCACAGTGAAAATTGTAGTTCATTATACTGTAGAATCTGAAATTCCTTTTCAAAAGTTGCTGTTGTTAGCCAGAAAATAGATGTTGTCCCCCCACCCCCCTTCTTGGTTCCACGAACCATGTGTTGTTACCAATGGAACCAATCTAAGCACCTTGGAAGGAGAGTACTCTCTCTAATGTACAATAGAGGTGCTCACCATATTTTTCAGGGGTCAAAAAACAGCATTTTGGTATTATTCAAGGGTTTAAGAAAAAAATGAAGGTTTTTACCTATCTGTCTTGTCTCAAATGTTCAAATCCTTACTTTCTTACTGTTTTGTTTTGCTTTCTCTTTATACTGAGAACCTATCTTTATCATATTAGCAGTTTTGAATCTTTCAATTATCTCCTGGCCCGCCTAGATTAACTTAGCTACCTGCAGTGCCTGGATATATTGTCAAAAATACTTTCTTGATTATACTGAATAAAGACAGTCTCTGAAAGACTTATTTTGAAAAACTGGATTTTTTTTCAAGGAACAAAAACAAAAAAAGCACCTTCTCTCTGTAGTTTTCTAATGCCTTTATAAAAACCAATGTTAATCATGGGGTATTCTTGAGAATCAAAAAATGTCCATAGAGCTGATTTATAAATGGAGGCAATTTTAATATTCTTTTGTGTCCATTCAAATTAGATCTACTAGCATTATCCTTGAGTTAAACTTTCAAAAGAAATGTTACTCAAAATAAGGCTAGTAGGGCTTACCTGAATGCTGACAAAAGGATTTTAAGATCACCGCCATTTATGAATAAGGCCTGGTGTTTTTTCACATTTCCCAACGATCACCCCAACCCTTGCTACCCCAAAGTACCCCGCTCCCCGGGGGGCTCAGAACCCTGTGTTCTTTATCAATAATTTCATACCTGTGAATCTTGCTCAACCCAGGATCCCGACGGATCGACTATCACATTGGCTGAAGCGTCTTCATTTGGAAAAAGGTCTACTGAAGCAACCCACTGCAGAACAGGATTTTCGATCGCTTAAAAACACTTCTTAACAATAGCTAACACGCCTACAGGCAACTCAAATTCCTCTGAAAACTTTGCCTTCACTATGGCTTTGCAGCCTATGGTCCATTCGATCCATTACCCTGAATAAGTATTTCTGAAATTAACTGTCCACCAAAAATATTTTATCAGTAGCAAACCAGCCGCACTGGGTTATCTAAACAAAGCTTTTGTCTATAAGCAGTAAAAAAAGCACACTTCTTGTTAACACCAAAAATAAGTACAAAGATCAACAATGACGATAGATTGTAGACAAAAGTTTCGACATATATTGCAGGAAACACGTACAAAGTTTCTACTTGCTGAAATATAAAACATAACCGAACTCACCCAGTTTTGTGCTTTGAAGAATGAAACACAGGTTGCGCCAAGAGCACCCCTTCCTCCATAGACCAACACACGTGAAGACGATGCAGCCATATTTGATTTATTTACCCGCGTGTGTCTGAGCGAGATCACGTGATAAAACACACCGAATGAAAGCTGTACCCCACCCTCCCGTTACATCATCTTTTTCCGAAAATAGACAAACGACAATAAAGTCAATAAAATTATGCTCTCCAGCTCGAGCAATAAGTGTAACGTAACTGTTACCAGTTGTTTATTTGGGAAACTGGCCACCGTTTAGGTGACAACCTAAAGGTTCACCTCTTTCTCCATTTTGTTTTGTCTCTTGGCGATGGCGGCTGGCAAAGACTTTCGAGAGAGTTATTAACTACTAACGGTATGCGGCTAACTCACACTTCGGACGCTCTAAATCCTCACTAACGCTTCTGTTTGATTAGCCTTCTATTAATATTTCTGTCCCTTTTGTCTTTTTGTCCCTTTATTTTCTTTTGTTTTGTCCTACCTCACTGGGTAACTTTTTGTAAGAGCGCCAGTCTAAAAATCGGCCAAAATCAGTTTGAGAACATGCTAAGTTTATTAGCAACATGCATTCTTAAATTTTGGCCGATTTTTATCCTGGCGTTCTTACAAAAAGTTACACAGTGAGATAGGTAGGAAGAAAAACAAAATATAATAAAGGGACAAAAATACATATACACCCATGGCTGAGAGAATTATTTTATTACATTACTGAACACTGAATTATGGATTCACTCATTTAATTTTTATATAGCTTATTGTACTTCCAAAAGAAAAAAAATGAAAAGGAATACATGTCAGTTTTTTTTTATAAGAAAGAGTAAATTTTTACTGAGCCTCGTTGTTCCTCTTGTAAGAAAGATACACCATATTACACTTTCTCATCCTGACATTTTACTTCAACAGAGGACTATGACTGTACAGTTCGAAACCGAAACATCAGTATCTTTCAACTTCCCACGGTGTATGACTTGACAAAATATTTACCAAACAGCAAACTATCCCGGCAGTGTTGTCGCCTAGAATGACTAGATGCTTTTACCTGGCAGGGGACAAACCTCTTTTTTGATCACGATCAGAGTTCAATGTTTCATTCTGTACTATGTTATTTGTAGTGCGTCAAACACCAAAATAGATTTCCCTTTGATTCCCGTTTCTTGGATTTCAATTTTAAAATAGCGAAAGTTACAAAAGCCCACCCAAGGGCTACCCCCTGGGTAAATTGTTTGCTCATTTTGATGAACAACAACTACAAGCAAAACGATGGCTTCGTTTGGTCGATAATTTAAATTTATAATTGTTTATAGCGCTCTTGGTGGGAGTTTAAGTGTTGTAAAGCAATAGAAGTCACAGGACTGGACTCTTACTTGTAAATGGGGAGTGATGGATTAATTCGATAAAGTCATCGAGAGATCAACTCAGGAATTTGTGCTTCCGATAGGCTGTGGGAAAGCTTCGCGTCGCGTTCTCTTTCGCCATGTTAAGATTTACGAGCTCTGTTGCCTGGCTTGTGGTGGTAATTTACGTGAAATTAGTCACTTCTTCGCCATGTCCGGCGAAATGTGGATGTCAAGCTAAATCGTCGAAGCAGTACAAAGTAACTTGTACAGAAAAGAATTTGATTGAAGTTATTGACCCGTCGAGTCTTCCTCGCAAGACGGTCTGGCTGTAAGTTGACCTGTAACTATTAAGTACGATTTTTGATCCTTGTCATGTTTGACAAGGTAGGGTTTGCCTTGCAGACTTGTTGATCAGTGTTTGTAGATATCAATGGTAGTCGCAGTTCTAGTTAGCTCCACAAATTGCTAGAGACGTTGGGCATTGTTCTGACTGTTTGAATAACTGCTTATTCAATAGGAGCATGCCGTGGTTTTAACTTTTTTGTTCGTGTGCACAGAAGTGAATTCAGTTTTATTTCCGTACTTAAGTATCTAGATGATTATATCCTTATCTACACTAACTTAGCTCACCCATTTCTAATCATGGAAAATCTTTTTGGTAGGGATTTGCAAAGAAACAAGATCAAGGCACTCAGAAAAAACGCTTTTTCTGGCCTGTCTTCTTTGAAAAGATTGTGAGTATATTGGGTTTTGACAATCTGAAGGGTTGTTGTTTTAAATGTCTGTCGCTGTACTCTTAAGTGTGCCATTTTACCCTTGAATAAAGTCAGTCTTTTGTTTTCTTTCACAATCGAGAACTGCAAAAAACAACGAGTTATGGAATCTTTGAAAACAAATAATTCCCAAGTTGTGTTCGTGAACTGAACACAAGGGTAAACAGTTGCATGTCGATCTGCCTCGCACTGTTCGGCATGCAGCAAATCTGACGGAAATTATGCAATTAAAAGGCTCTTCAAAAAACCTGTGATTGAAAGAAAATGACTCCTGTTAAGTTTAATTTTGCAGGTTGATCCATTTTAATTTTTCTCACAAAAGCTGTTTTAAAATTATTTTTTTACTGCAGCACAATTTATAGTATGATATCGATAGTTAAACTATTAAATTGTTTTGTTTAGGCTTTTAGCAAGAAACGAATTACAAGTTATTGAAGACGAAGCATTTTTCGGGCTGGATGCCTTAACAAGATTGTAAGTCAAATACAATTGCAGTTTTGTTGTGTATTAATCGTTTTCAAAAAGCTAATTCAATCTGATTTGTACTGGTCAATATTAATTATAGTGTTAGCAAAGTTAAGCTCTAGAATATTTGAGACACCTTTAACTTCTTTCAAAACTTTAGCCGATTTCTTTCGTGAGAACTCACGCAGCGAATGAACATGCTATTTTTATTGAAAGACAACACTTTGAAATCGTAGTACAAGAGAAATGTCAAAAATCATTACCTCCAGCTAGGTTTTTAAAATTACACACTACAATATAACTGTATTGTTTACGACCTTTAGTAATGATGTCGGACGTTGTTTTAAAATGTTTTTAAAATAACATCATACCAAAGTGCCTGTAGAATGCATTTACTTTAATAAACTTATAGAATTATATAATTTGTATTAAAATGCAGTTCTTGTTATATTATTATTCCTGTGAACACTTTATTGCTTCTGCTGATAAAAGAGTTTAGCAAATGTGCAGACTGTACTGAAGCTTAATCAATGCATTAGCCATTACATAAATTTGCCTATAGTCTAATTTGCTGTGATGTCAATTTTGCGCCAGAAAATTAATTTGGAATTTGGAATCTTGAATCTGTCCTTCTTGGTTAGTTTTCTTTCAACAATTAAGTGTTGAAAGTGTGCTAAACAACAGAAGTAGTTAGCGAGTAGGGATTTATTTCAGCAACCCAAAGAGTTATAAACTTCAAGGCAGGTTGAATTTAATTTCCATTTTAGGACCATATCAGTCAAGTCCAGTAAAACATATAGAGTGTTAGCCAAGTTTTAGTAGTTTGTTTTTTCATGTCAGTTTTCTGAATGCTAACTATTTGTGTGTTTCTTCAGAGATTTCAAAATGGCCCTGATCAATCAACAATAGGCTTGAAATAAGCCATTTAAAATGATAAGGACAATCAAAACAACATGTTTGCTAGTGTTGGATAAGCACTTACTAACTTCTGTTGGTCAAGTTCACAGTAATTTTTCAGCCCTAACCAAATCAATCAGACTTTTTAACTATTTTTAAGAAACACATACTTTTGGAATTGTTTTTTTTTGCACTGCATACATTCTTACACGTCATTTTAACATTTAAAAAGCCAAATATATTTGGATTAAAAGTGATAGGAGACATAATTAATGTTGAATGAAGTTGGTATAGAATAGACTGCTCAAACTTAGCAAACTATTGCAGACAAAATGATTATTGTTGAGTTCTAAATGATAGTACAAGGCAGAATACTGAATGGTACAGGGCAGAAGTATCATCCAAATTTAACAATAGAATAATATTAGAGAGTGAAAAATTCTTAATTCAGTGGAATATCAATTAAAAGAATATCCGCTACTATAAATATTTCAAAAAGGGTGTCTCTTGCATTGTGCAAGAGTCAGACATATCACATAGCCACACAGATGAGACTCTGTAAGCAGATGTAAAGTTTGCTATGAATTGTGTTTTTCTGCTAAAGTGGTACACTGACACAACAAGAGTGGAAAACGATGAAAACTAAAAATCATACAAAATATGTATATATATAAATCATAAACTCAAATATATATAATTATTATATACAATAGGATAATTAGGGACTTTGGAGGAAAAGGAAAATTTACTGCAGTTGTTTTATTGCTGTTTCTTTGACATATTTAGGTACTGTAAATTTTGCAACTTAGTTAAATTTTGTGACTGTATAAAAAACGCAGCAACAAAGTTGAAAAGTTGACCACTACTGCATGTAGGCAATTTACTGTCAAGTTTTTTCTTTTTCAGTTTTTTTTTGTTTTGTTTATAATTTTTGTCAATTTATAGTTGACTTTTATAAGGATTGATCTTAAATTATTATTTATATTGGTTAGCATAAAAAAGTGAAAAAAACTTGTTAAGAATTTTGTATTATTAATCTGCAGGAGCTTATCAAATAACAAGATCATGTATCTAAATGCAACTTCTTTCAAAGGATTACGAAAGTTGAAGAACTTGTAAGTATATCAAATGCTTTAAATAATCAACCTTTTCATTGAATTTACAATAACAAGGGTTTTTTATTTAATTTTTTTACCCTGAAAGAACAAAGTAAGGGGGTACACTTCCCACTATAGGGTCTTGATGCACTGCTGTTTAAAATCATATTTATTAGTGCATTTCTGATGTTGCTGTAATTAGTGACATCATTTCTGGCTGGCTCTGGGAGCAACCATAGAATTACCCTTGACCGAGTCTAGTTGCTCACAAAACCTAAGTATAGTTTCATTCTGATTTGTTTTCTCATGAATGTTTGTCCTGACCTTTGATACAGATAAAATCTGCATTTGAAACTGAAGAATTAACTCAAATTTACCTTGTAGAAACAGTTCATAGGTATTTCACGAAGAGGCAAGACTGCTCAATGAATACAATGATTCAAAAATACTAAGTTAAACTTTTTGTACATAATATGTTTTTATAATAAGTTTATTTAAAAACACTAATTAAAAGAAGCTATTATTATTTTCTTACTAAATTGTGTTTAGAAACTAGCCTGAACATTGAAAAAGCATTTGTTAAAAGCAATCTTGAAAAACGTTAGGCCAACACACACAGCTTTTTGGAGGACACTATGACTTGTTGGTGAAGTGGATAAAGCAAATGGCAAGGATAGAACTCTATTCAGTCACATTGTTCTAAAATGCTAAATATATTTAATTTATGATTTATTAACTCATATTTTTCTTTTCCAAACAAGTACAAGTCTTTGAATAAACAAATGTATTTTGTAATGCTTGTCACCCTGTCAGTTGTTTAATTTTAAATGCTCCATAATGTATTGCTCTCTATAGCTTCCAGTTGAAAAACATTGTCAGCTTATCATATCTAACTGAGAAGTTAGAACAAAAGAAAACTGAATGATTGACTTAGTTGACATGCCCTCCAATGTTTCTACTGACTCCATGACTCCTCGGTAGGGATCTGTCTCGCAACAAATTTGTCACTCTGCCAGATAGAATGCTTTCACCTCTACCATCTCTCAAGAAACTGTAAGTATGCTTCATTTAGCTAGCTTGCTGATTAAATAATTTGTAAAATAAATTCAGTAAAGTATGGATAGAAACCATGAATGACATCATCAGTTATTATTTTGTAAGAGCTTTAAAAGATACTTTCCATGTTTTCATTCTCTGTTGGAAATACTTGGGATTATTGCGAGAACACTCGAAAAAATTTTGAATCATTCTATTCCATCTCATGATCCAAATCTTTTCTTGTGTATTCCCAACAATGCTGCATGCTTCCAACAGAGTATGGAAACCAGATGGAAAATATCTTCTAAAGCTTAGACAGAAGCAATGAGATAAGGAAATAAGTCTGTGGTAGTAATAGTTATGGTCATCATCTAAAACTGTTATAATTCTAACCTTTATCATAATCATCTTTATCAAAGACTTGCCTGAGCAAAGTAGTAATGACTTTGATTATGAGAAACAGTTAGGTTTAAAAATAATAAAACGGCCAATATCCCTCAGTAGACCTGTAATGGCTGACCAGCTGTGGATTTACACAATTACAACATAATATTGATGATTATGATAATTTTATCAACACGGTAACATGTATGGTACAATAACAGTACTGTCTGCAGATAATTTGAGAATTAATGATTTGTATAATTTTTTATACATATTTCAGTGAAAAAAATAAATTCCTATAGGGAAGATTTCTCGATACTTATGAACAAAATTGTGATCTTGGTTATTTTGTTGCTACATACAGTATAAGTAGTAAAGGGGAACAAAGCAAGGGGTCCTTAGTGGGTCACTTAATGTCTTTACTTACTTTTTTGTACTGGATGAATAATTATTTTTGAAAAAAGGCCAACCAGTGCTTGTAGAGTAAAACATAGTCAGTAGTGAAAGAGATTTTGATAATTAAGCCCCTTAATAATAACAATGGTATCTAACAAAATAGTAGTAACTTACACACGTACTAATCAGTTTTCTAGATTAAACTGTATTTTCTAGAGTTGACAAATGGTTATACTGTAGATGATAGCTATTATCTTAAATGAAGAAGGAACATTTTTTAATCTATCCAGTAAAATTTTAAAAAATTTCAATCTGCTCTGGGTGCATTGAATGAACAATTTATTTGCTAAAAGATGGATAATCTAAAGAATAAAACATATAAGAATTTCTCAGAGTTTCATTCATGGCCCATACTGTAATCCCTGTTCTGTAATCCCGTGCAAAGAGGCGATACTCTGAATTTATCTTACTTCAATCAGGTTCCTTTCTTGAAAATCGCTTGTCAGTTTGTCTTGCTGTAGTAAGAGCAAGGGTAAATTTTTGTTTCAATAAGCACACAGTGTGGATGAAGTACATTTCACTCTTCTCAAATTTTTTCTGAAATACTTCCATTGAATAATACTTACATTAATATGGAATGACTATTGATTGATTATTTCCAAGATAACAGATAAATTAGCATATACAAGAACAGCTGCAGGTGTGATTAGTAAGAGGAATTTTTAGTTTGCATTTGCATTGAAATATTCTGATAGAGTTTCTCTTTGCTATTTTCTGTTTACACTGTTCTCAATGAAGAAAACTAGCAAATATTTTTCTAAAATAATCAGTAGGTACAATTGAAATGATCCCTTTTTTAAAGCAAATTGATAAAGAAAATCCAATAACTAAAGTGATATCTTATAAATAAACATTGTCAAACCATTAAAGATTTTTTGGCGATTGGTTGTTTACATCAAGTAATTAGTTTTGATCTTGTTGAGAGTGCAGATAAAAACATTCAGTGTTGTTTTGAATACCAGCTGTTGTCCTTTGCCATTAATATTTAGATGAATTCAGTTATCATTTGGGGAAAACATATTGTAGACTTGTTAACAAAAAACAACCTTGTGTTAATATGCAATTTTCACTTTCCTTGAAATGGTCAATTTTTTATGAAGAACAAAGCTTTACTTCAAAGTATAGACAAAAATTTCTCAAGGACTTAAACTAAATACAAATACTACAAAAACTCTGAAAATTCTAAGACATAATTTTGTGAACTATGGAGAAGCTGGAAGGTCTTCAGCAGTTGCAGGAATGGCAGTGGTATCTTGTTACAGAACTAAACAAGTGCATCAAAGAGAAAGCACAGATTTGCAAGGGGCTGAAAGAGACAACAAAAGGTGTGTCCCAACTAATACACCTGAAGGAGATTTCTGGTGAAAATATGGACAAGACTGTTACAATGCTTGATTATCTCACAGCCCGACTGGAGGATGATGTTACTAAACTTGTTGGTTTCTTGCACCAAGCAGTGGTTATGGTGGACACAGTTATGGCTGCTATGCATCAAAACATTGCTACAGAACACTTTGCTGTGGAAGAAATGATAAGAAAATTGACAGACCCATACTGTTCTCAACTAAGTGAAGAAACCAAAAATTTTGTAAAAAGAAAAAAAGAATGAGTCGAGTGATTTAAAAGCCTAAAAAGTTTAATATAATTGTAGGACCAAGCTCTTCTAAAGATCATTAATTAATTTTTGTAAAGAATTCAAATGTAAGGGTTGCGTTATTTCAATTGAAAAGAAAACAGAGTTCAATATGTACTACCTGTTGTTTTTAGAATGAGATTAATTTTCTTTGCTATTTCTTCAGTCGATAAACATACAAAGAGATTTTGAGAGTTATTTAATAAAAAAATGCTTTTCAAACTCAAGTATAGTTTTTAGATTTTATTTCGAGTCAAGGGTTTTTCTATGAAGAAAAAAATCAGAGACAGAGTACATTTAATTATTTATTATGCTTATTGAGCCAAGATGATTTTTGTGTTGGCCAGAAGAATTAGATTTAATTTTAAAATTCTCTTAAAATTATTATCAAAATTGACTAAATTGCTTGTACATCACTGCCATAGGGGTAATTAACTAGTAATTTGGTAAATGATCATTCATTAGAATAATGACAGAGATTTGTTTCAACGCCAAAGAAAGGGGGTTTCTGTGCTTCTGAGTGAAATGTGCCAAGGTTATTCCCATTTCTTAGATCTTTTATATAATTTTAGTTGTTTAACCTACATAGCCCAGCTGATGCCTACCAGAATTGACTGAAAACCACATTTACATTAGAAATAATGTACAGTTTAATTACACTTACAATTACACTCAAAACTTCAGTTTTAGAAGTGGTATGATAAACTTAGTATCAGTTTAACCAACTAACAGCAATGTTAAAAGCAGCTTTTATTATAAGTTTAAACCTAGACTAGACTAAATTCTTGTAAATTCTTTATGGATTTTTCTGTTGAATTTAACATGTCAGGGAACATGATAAAAATGAATTAAAATTAGGTACAGGAATTAAAGCAACTTAAGAAATCACTTAATTTTTTGAAAATAAATTTCTACAAAACCACACATGGGTGTCATATTTTCACACTCTAATCTAGGCATAGCTGATGAAATCTCTATGTGCCATCTGATTTTGTAAAAATTAATGTGTACTGCATCATGCGCAAAATTTGAGTCACTGCTGATCAACTAGTGCCTGTTAGTTGAGATTCTATTTCCTTTATGCATTTAACAAAGTCTACGCTTCGCAGAATTTGAGTCACTGCTGATCAACTAGTGCCTGTTAATTGAGATTCTATTTCTTTTATGCATTTAACAACGTCTATGCTGAGCTACTAAGGGACTTCTCATACAACCAAAGTTGTGTCTGAAAAGAATCGCTATAGAGCCTTTTTGTTGCTCCACAACTATGGAATGGCCTCCCAGTAGATACAAGAAGGTTTAAGCCCTAATGAAAAGTTATAAATCTAAAGTGAAGACTTACCTTTTTGAGCAAGTGTATATGTAGTATTAGTAAAATTTCTCAGGTGATTATAGAGTTTCCACTGCTCTGAAAGGTGGTGGCTGGTGCAATATCCTGGCTAGAATCACCTCTCACGGAGTGACTATGGCGACCAGTGAACAAAATTGTTGCTTTGCATTGTTTTGTTGATGTTTGGAGGAGGAAATTATCGTAATGAAAAAAAATGCTGTTTCCAAATAACACATAATGTGCAATCAATAGCGGAATAATGTTTTTAAAAGATTTTACATGATCATTACCACGATTTGCACTAATTAATGAAAGTAGAAAGGTTTCAGATGTCAAAACATGCAATTGAGCTAATGACAGCAAATGACAACAAACACAATTAATTTTTTTGCACAAACTGATTTTCTTTTATTTGACAGAATGGTGAAAGTAAATGTAATGTAATTGTGGTTGATTTTTCTACTTGAACTGGCTGCTTATTGCAACTCTTTTAGCTACATTTGTGGCTGTTGTTTTTGAACACCCTTAAAACTGTGTTCAGTTGGCTTTTTCGATTGATCATGTGGTCTGCACTTGCTGCTAGCTGCTGTGCAATGACGCATGGCAGTTTGAAATTTATAAAAACACAAAACACAACTATGTTTTTCCATTTTTTTCTTTGTGATCACATGGTAATTTTACTTATTTTAATTTCTTTATTTTTTTAAAATTTCGTCTTGGGGATTGTTCACCAGATATTCACTTTGCTTTTGGCGAATAAATGTTAAATATTGTTTTTAGATATTTTATTATGTTTTTTTTTTAAATTTGTATCATTTTAGTATAGTTACTAAAATCTGAACATACCTTTTTAGTATGGTTAATTTAGATATCATTACTGTAAACTGCTGCTGCAGTTGTATCTTCATTGAAGTTTTTTTATGTTAACACTACTAGTTTATTAGTAGAAGTAGCACTATATAAAGTTTAATAAAGTTGAAATTGTTGTTGAATTTTTTTTGTAGCAAAAATCATGTCGATGGGTGCAGCCCTGTTGTATTAAATAGGTTAGTTGGAGGGTATTTATATTTTGCCACTCAGAAACAATCAATATCTCTTGTCTTCATTTTTTACACATCAGGCTACTGGATGAAGTTGAGAACCTACTGTGTGACTGCCAACTCAAATGGTTTGTAAAATACATTAAAAGCTCCAAAGGATCAAAGGTTGATGTGAAGGGACAATGTTATTACCCAAAGGCCAAACAGAAGCAAACACTGAAGTCTCTGAAACCAAAAGATATGACATGTGGTGAGTACTAGTTGTAATAAAAGTAAGAATAATAATGAAAACAGAATTGAAATAATCTTAGACCAGGGTTTCCTTGAGTACTGTAGAATTCCCAAAGTAATGCCCCCCCCTCCTCCCCCCAAAAGTAATGGCTACCTGAAAGTTATGGTACTTTCTTCCCCGCCTATTAAATCCTGAAGTGGAAGGCCCCTTCCCCCCCCCCCCCCTAGGGTTCAAATGGTTTTATACAGTATCACTCCTCGATCTAGTTCGATCATTCAAGTCACTAAGCAGCAGCTGGCTACCTAGTCAGGTCTGTAAGACTCTTAAGACCCAGACTTTTTTAACTCCACAATTCTCGAGGTACCCCGATTGGAGAACCTTACATATGTACAGTCAAAAATGTGAACTGTTCTAACTTAATGAAGACAAGTTTTGGCCAAACTAAAGCTCTCATGCTTTGATAGCTCTTGTGTAATACTGATTACAACACTAGCAGTATTCATATAGAAACATATTTTCTCTCTCCATTCGGTTGTTGTGTTAGCAGCGAAGCTAATAATTTCAACCTGAGAATGACAATTTTACAATACTAAGTATTGTACATTCACACTTATCAATGTCAATGTACAATACTTAGGTTGATCTAAATATCTAGTTAGCACCTGCAAATGCATAAGTTTGGCATGCGTGACTTGTTAGCATAGGGTTTAGCCATTTGATGTGCATGGCATCTTTAAGCTTAGTTTCATATTCTGTATGAGCCATGTCTAAAATGCTGAAGCACTCAGTTGAGGAGGCCTCATAGCATTTAGTTGATGCATTTGGATGTTTGTATACATGCAATAATCATAGCCAAAGACGTGTTTGTGTATTATGTCTTGAACTGCCATGTAAATGTGTCTCTCCATTTCATTTGTAAACTCATTTCATTACAAGAGAAAAGTGATGTACAGTAGTATAATCCATACCTACATTTGATGGTATTTTGTAACTGATAAGGACCATTGTAAGCCTTGTTTAGGGGTTGTAGGACCAACAAACGAATGTCTTGTTGGAGTTTGAGTCTTTGTTGAAAGATGCAATTAAAGTTTGGGCTAACTGACTATCTCTATCTGACTGTAGGACCTTTGGAGCTGCCAGTGTTTCGATTCAGACCCAGTGATAAAGCCATAACTATAAAAGAAGGGGACAAAGAAGCCTTCTCTTGTTTTGGGACTTGGAGACCTAGGACATACATAGAGTGGTCAAAAGACTCCAAACCTCTTGACCCAAGGAACCTACCAGAAAAACTAAGAATAACCACTAAACTTGTTTATGAAGAGATGCTGTTAATTAGCATCTTTGAGCTCAAGCATTTAACCCAGGCAGATACTGGAACTTACAAGTGTAAGCTGTCCAATCCAAGTGGATATATTACTAGAAGCACCCACTTAAAAGTTCTTAGTTCAAAACCAAAGTATTGCAGAGCAGAAACAACTGAAACAAACCGAGGAACTTTCCACTGGTATGACACTGTAACTGGAGGAGTTGCAGAGGCAGTTTGTCCCCATGGCAATATTGAAACATGGGTGAAAAATCCACCCAAAGCCTATGCTAGGAGAAATTGTTCGGCACCTGATCAGTGGAAAGACATTCATGGTGAACATTGTGCCTTTGTTAACCAAAGAACTCAGTACCTATACCAGCTATCTAGGGTAAGTTGTTGAATAAATAGTAACTGTATCAGCTAACTACTGCTATTGATACTGACTGTATATGCAGAACAACTGTCGCCATCTGAATAGCCCAGTTGGTAAGGGGCATTCTATCATGTGGGAGGCCTGAGTTCCAGTCTCAGCAGAACTCTCTTAAAGAAGCTGTTGCTTTGCTCTAACATCTGCAAACAGCATGTGCAGTTAGTAAGACCATTGCAACTTCTCAGAAAAGATTGTTAGACCATGATTCCTATAGCTAGTTCTAAACCCTGTTGGATTTTATGGCTACCCAAGAGAAATGAAACTATATAAAATAGAATAGAACTTCCATGAATGTTGAGGTATAATTAGGAAAAAATTTTTGCTTTTCTTCTACTTCAGTTACTAAGTCATTAAAATTTGTTTGAGGTTATGGTACAGTTTGAATAGGTAAAGTATATAACATATATAATTACTTTTTGCGGGAAGCCTTTTGGCTTTGAGAAGATCTTTAAGGAAAAAATGTTTTGATAGCATGAATAGTTCTTGAGAAAATGATGTAAAGTCAAAACTCATCACCACCCGTGAAAAATTAATGGTGTGGGAGCTTTTTTCAAAAGCATTTTTATCCAAACAACTATTTGCACCAAACAAAGCTTTGGAAAAGGTTCCAACTCAACTGGTTTTGTTCTGTTATTGCCAAAGTTGGCACAGCAGTGTTATAAACTATAAAATGTGAGCCTCAAAACTTGTCAGGAAACTTTGAAACTATGAAACTTTTTATTGGATAATTTATTAGAAAAACTCCTTCGCAAGAAACAAACTTCAAGAAATGGGAAAAAGTTATGAGTGTATCAAAAGAGCTGACGCCGTTTTTGCAATCAAGCTGTCAAGAGGAAAAAATGATTACGAAGGATGCATTAGCTTAAATTTAAACGGACTTGGAACTTAGTGAAGGAAAAAAGTTTGTCACAGACAAAATGCTAAATGTCGCTGGTAAAGAAGAAAATAGGAATGTGATCTAAACCATCTTATAGAGAATTTTATTAGCTTTCCATTGATACATAGAGAGGTATCCGATGCATACTAAAAGAGTTTCGAATTGATAAGTGAAAGACATCTTTCAAATTGTTCACCTAAACCTTAAGAAGACAAGATTGAAAGTTTTCCTTGTAGGTAGGTTTCGGTTTGTTAATGTTTACAAGCAAACCTTTTCAAATCCAAACACCTTTGTATTCAACCACCAATGAAATAACAGTTGACTCATTGACAACAACAGTGACTGAAATATTTTTATAGTTTTTAGACAAAATACCAGGTTTTCATAAAACTGATAAATCTACAGGTTATGACAAGGACAAAATGCCAGCATCAGTACATGCATGATCATATAGATTTTAATACTTTGTGTACAAGAGTCACCTTGGTTTACTCTGGGGGTTGCAATTTAAGCTTTATAGTTTAGCTGTTCAACTGATACACAGAAAAATCATGCAGGTTTCACAACTCGTGTCTCTGTTGACCAGGAATTAATCTTTCTCTTGTGAAATTTTTCAGGCTCCAATGAATTCAAGCATTGCTGTTATTACTCGCAGTTATATGCTTCGCAACGTCACATCCTATGCTAGTCAGTTTATCACGAAATGGGATGTGATCTATGCTGCACAGGCTCTTGAACAAATCCGTCTAAAGATTAGAGAAAACAATGAGGTATTGTAATAAAAAATGTGAAAAAGTGGATATTGAAACTGTACTGTATATATGCATTTGTAACTCTAGCACAATCAATGTATACCGCCACCTGGTTAGCCCAGTTGGTAAAGTGCCGTTCTGTGGTGCGGGAGGGCTGGATTTGATTTCCGGTGCTGGAACTTCACTCTGCCTTAACTTTAATATTTACAAAATAATTGTTAGATCGTCACTCTTCTCAGGGCGTGAAACCGTAGGTCCTGGGAGGCAGACGTCCAGGGGACCATTAGTCCTCTTCCCTGTTCACACATGACTCCTCGAGTCAAGAATTCTGTTTGTGTTTTTCAACTTTCCTTCTTTGATTTTGCAACATTACATTTAGAAGTGTCAAGTTTGAAACCATTTTGACTTGTTTTGATTCAACATCTTGATAATCTAGTTTGATGTAGTCTTTGAAATGTAAATAGTATTTTTATTTAAGGACTCCGTCTTTGCGAACTCCTAAAGGGGTTGAATGTTTTGTGAACATAGAATGTCACGTCTTTCAAAGCCGAACCCAATTTGCATGCATAACTAGTTGTTTTAGCCTTCGCAGTCTCAGATGTACAGTATTGGTCGGTTCTCTCAACAAGAGCCTATACTTTTCATCGAACAAGTTTGGGGGAATTTTATTTTTCATCTTCAGTAGTTCGTTAGTTTTTGTTTTCAAGATCAATTGTCGTTTTCTCTTTACCAATTTTTCTTTTTTTGTATTTGTTATTTAATGAGAAAGTTGATTACTCACTGGGACTGAAAGGGTTAAAAGAAAAATTCTAGATAACAAACTCTAGTTCTCACAACCAGGGTTTATACTTTCATGTTAATAGTTTGGGAGAATTTGGCGTTTAACCTTCAATAGCTTTCCTTGTTTTTGACTAATCCTAACTGTTCATTACAAAAAGACGTACCTCATTCATGTTTTGTTAGGGATGTTGATGATTTGGCTGGGCTGAAATGATTGAGGGTTTTTCCTTATTCCCTTTGTTTCCAACATGATAATGTAGATTGTCGCTCAGGATGTGATTGTGGTCATCAGCAACATGATGGAAGCAGAAACGTCTCTACTCAGTCAAGCACAGATTAGCTATAGCTCTTGCTCAAAGTAAGTTTTTTGTTGGAAAAGATAAACAGCAGTTTTTAAGTGGTTAACATTCTGTTTACCTTTGAAATTGATATTATTTGTAGTTATGTAGGAGGAGTGTTTTCATGACCACCTTATAGAGGAGCAAATGATTTGTTTCCTGATTTATTTATCCGTTTGGAACCTGTACTGAAAGAATCTGCCATTCTACTGGGCTCCCATGCAAAGAATATTTTTTTGGTATCTTTAAAGGAAAATATCAGTTAACTCTCTTGTAGAGTTAAGACTTTGGATTTTTCTATAGTGTTATTAAGACTTTGGTCTTAAATGCAAACAAATGTTGCTAGACGATATTTGTGGACATTGTCCATGATTGCGGACTGAACAATTTACCCTTGGACTCTTACCTGATTAAAAATGTTGTTGTACCTCCTACTGTAGCAATGTACCCTTTTGTGAGGGGTTATGTTGTTAATTGGTCCCCACAGCAGTGGTAGAATGATTGTATCAATGGATTTTTCAGTTGAGAGATATGTTGCTCCATGTAAGCGTACCCACCATCCACAAGCGATCCAGATCTAACATTCACTGGCAAAAACTTTTGTATATTGCATCTAGCATTCACAACAAGGAATGCATCCAGCATCCACGGAATATACGATCTAAGCATCTGGTATCCAGAGGGTAGGGATTTGGCATCCACTAGTGCTCTGGAAGCGCTTACATGAGACAAAGATATGCCCTTAGACCCCCTTGTTTTTCGTTGAAAAGTAATACTTTTGAAACTCATCTGGAGTAATACTTATGTTTTTAGACACTCTTGTGAAGGAATACCATTAGACTCTAACATGTATGGAGGAAATATTTTCCCATTCTAGTGGAAGAGTACAGTATATCTCTTAAGACTTTGACGATCCTCGTGATCTATATTAATTTTTACGTTACTTCTAGGTTGAGATTCGTTACTTTGCTTTGCACATCAGATATTTGTTGTGTTTGTAGAAATAACAAGTAGAATAGAAAGAAGGAAGAAAAAGCATCATAGTAGGTACATTGATCTCTTCAGGATGGTGCTCGTTCTGGACTACTTTCGCTCCTGGTTTCCTGGCAGAAGCTCTTTACAGTCTGAAGTCTCATTTGAAGCCAAGAATGTTGTTTATGAAGCCATTGAAATTACACCAGAAGATTCAGGCGGGAAAACATGCGCTGCCTTTAGCAGACAGAGTGGTAAGGGACGAGCTGTGGAATGCAACAAGTGGCAAAACTATACTACCTACAAACCTCTCAAGGTACGTCACTTCAACTAGTTCAGTTGTTTTGTTTAAGTTCAAGTATAGATTTTTTTATTCACTATTTAGAATTAGTTTTTTGAAAATCTCAACTCTCCTTAACTTGTTGAATTGTGTTCTCCAAAGTTGTCCCTTGGGCTAAACTTTGCTTTGGCTCTTTCAGACTTTTATCATCGCCTTTCTTTTCTGTGAGAGAATTTGATTGGTTTCGAGAATAAGGATGGAAAATTTTCCTTGCATGATAATAGAAACATGGTTTGAGAACGTGCAAAATCATCGGAAAAGAATTGTTTTTTTCCTCAGAAAAGAGAGTAATGGGAATCGAGCCCATGATCCTCTGATTACCGGTCAGACGCTTTACCCAACGAGCTACAGAAACTCACATGGGGAACAGGTCACTTAACTTAGTTCTGTAGATGGAACACCGGGTAACTGCTAAGCTCAGTATATTCATGTAATGAATACAAAACCATAATTTTGCACTCTCAACAATTAAAGGAGTAGCTCTGTTTCAAATTTAAAGCTAGAGCACACTAGTTCTTTTTTCAAGTTATTCCTTTCATTACTTTCCATCACAGATCCTTTCGTTCCCAGTCAGTTATCGACAACTACTTCCCCTTGTACAACACAAACGAAGTAAGGAATTTGGTGAAAATAGGCCTCTAGTTTGGAGAATTTACCAATACAACTTGGAAATATCTTAGAGGATTTCCGCATTCACTATGAAGGGCATTGTATGCTAGGAAACAGCTGAAAGTTTTTTTTGTCTTCATCTACAGGAAATAGAAGCATCCATTCATTTCCCGCCATTCCCCTTTCCTAAAATAACTCGTCGAAATGCCAGAAGCCCAGGCCTCAAGTTAGAATTCATTGTCTACCGAAATGGCAAGCTTTTTCCAAATATAAACTCTTCAAAAGTTGGTGGAGACTTGAAAGAGGTTGCAACTAGCGTTGTGCTGTTGAGACCTGGTATGTTTGTTGCTAATGTGGTCAAAGTTTACCGTTTATAATTTACAAATGATTAGTGGTTATGGTAAGATATAATTACTATTCCTTGTGTCACTTTTCGTAGTACTTTTGGAGATGTTTACTCTCTGTCTATAGTAATAAAAGTTCAAGGATTGGCTACAAACGTTTTTCAAATCAGATTGGCAACATGGTTAGACGACTGTCATACTGTCAGGGGAAAAACCGGCAATTATCTTTGAAGAAGACAATGAACAATTTTTCTTTTGCAGATTTCCTTTTTTTGTAAACTTTAAATGTTAACACGTTTAGCGGACATTCCTTCTACAGTATACATTAGCAGGTTAAAAAAACTGTCTGTAATGTCTTTAGTACGTTGTTGCCAAAATACTGAAATGCCCCTTGGTAAGCCAGCAAACCAAAAATATGACGAAAACAAGACCGAGAACACTTTATAGATCGATCTTGTGAAGTCATTAAAATCGCTTAAAAAGGTTAGATAAATGATAAAGGCTAAAATATAAGTTTTTAAACTCTCAAACGTTTTCGACTAAAAAGTCATCTTCAGGAGTGAAGATGACTTTATAGTCGAAA